>NHTK01006098.1:0-67982 GCA_002938355.1 Panaeolus cyanescens
CAAGTCTTTGGTGCCTCGAGGTCTGAATTTTCGACTCGATTTTCCACGAGTCAAAAAATCAGACCTATTTGGTTTCACAGTGCCAGTTGTGTCGAAGAATTCCGTCCTTAAAATCAGTAACGAGAAGAAGATCGATGGCGCGCTTTCAACCAATATGATAATTCTGTGTGTAATCTGGGCTACAACCTAATACGCATTCCTTTTCTGACAAGATTCCTTGCAGGATTATGGGTCCCACGGGTTCCGGAAAGAGCAGGGTAAGTAGCCATACACTGCTCAATTATTCTCAGTGGTTGTTGTATTAACAATGACATGGATAGTTCATAGAGATGTTGGCTGGGGATGAATCATTAAACATCTCCAAAGACCAACTTCAAAGTTACACGCATGGAATCAATACTTACGTCCTGGAGGGCTTTGAGGCCCTTCCAGGTGCTGCGGACGACACGACTTACGAAGGAAATAAATTGTATATCCTTGATACACCAGGCTTCTCAGACAGTGAGATATCAGAATTGGAGGTTATCGAAATGGTAAACAATTGGATGAAAGCTCACAAGTAAGTTCAATGACAAGCACAGCTCGAAACACGTACACGAGTCCGGTATTAACGACGCTACGAGCTAGGTGCACGCTCATCCACCTTATTCTATTTCTGTCGCCCATTACAGATATCCGGCTATCAGGTAGCAAGCGCAAAACCATCGAAATGTTGAAGCTGCTTACGGGAATCGATAGTAGTCAACCCGGTCTGTTAATGGTCGCCACGACGATGTGGGATAGGCTGTGGACTGAAAGAGCGCAGCTAGCTGCAGAGGAGCGCTTTGTTCAGCTGAGGGACGAAGTATGGGCGGTAAGAGCGACATTATTTCCGCGCCTTTGCCCTCCTTCTGATCATGTTGCCGCATTCTACAGGGGTTACCAAGTGCTAAGACGTCTATGGCAAAATTCATGAACACCCATGAATCCGCCGTAGAGATAGTCAACAGCATCTTTTTATGGGTTTACGGACACGCATCCAGTATCTTTTTTATCTACGACATCGAAGAAATGGAGTCAGTAAAGACAGCACGTTTCAGAGGACCGCTGTACCAAGACTTGCTTGACCGGGTCAGCAACGGCCAACAGCAAAAACAAGCCCTTGAATATGATCTTGCTCAACCTGAAACCCAACGAAACAAGGAGTTGAAGACAGAACTGGGGCAGCGCTTGCGGCACACTCGTCGACTGTTGGCCAAGTTCGAGACCCAGCTCATCGAGTTCGGTGACCCACCAGCAGGATTCGAAGATTCAGCGTCGCTTAGGGATTATATCTTGAAGAATAGACCGGCGTTGAGGATCAGGGATTGGGTGCATAGAGGAAAACAGAGTCTAAATATTATGTCGAAGCGAAAGAAATGAATTGCTTACTATTCTTGTGTACCTTTAAATTTACTGTAGCCGTATTATGCCAGTAGGGTTTACAAATTATAAGATCCCCCGTTGAGCCCAATGGGTCCCCAATGTTTATTAAATAAATCACCTATATAAGTATGCATATTCACATCCACGGTGTTTCGAAGTCTGCGTCAACCGGCGTTCTGGAGAGTTAATGTGCCTTCAGCTAATTTTAATCGGGAAATCCGGCCGCATAAGCGATCCGACACATTAGGCGCCTGATTAGCCTTCGTCATGCATGGTTCCAGCGAGCGCTTACGCTCTGAAAGAGTTCAAGGATTCACACAATAAAACCATTAAAAACACGACCTCAAGATCTATAGGGGGGCCTGAAACTTTAAAACATGATAACGACAGCGCGAAGACTGGAGAGGCATCAAGTTATCGCAGCAAACAACTCACCGATTCAGCAGCACTAAACTTGTGACACAAAACGCCGCGACCCTGAGTTTATTGAATTCTATGATTTTGACGATGGTGACACATCCTTGCAAATTTTCATTTAAGAGGACATCACCAATCTCCCTATTTTTCCAAGTTGGCCTCCCACCTTTTCTGTTTTAGGTTTTGGTGCCTCATCTCGAAAGCGCTGGACGCATGGTGACCCAGACATGTGTATCTGCGTATGCTACGAGTTGTTGATACAACCCGTACGTGATATCCAGTGTCTATGGTTTCTCCATGCGTGTGGTGAGTCTAATTGCCTGTTCACAGCAGCTTGAATGTCGGAAATGTATAATTCTACTTCGGAGGTGGGATGTCATATGTCCAGCTTCCAGAATAAGGTTGGTCACAGCGTTTAGTGGGGATAGGTAAGTCCAAAGGAAATCCTTGGCTTGTCGAGCGCGTCGAAATATTTTGATAATGATAATATACCTCAAGTTAACAGATGTATTTCTCAGATCAACATGGATGTCGACAGGATTTTTAATGTCGCTATGCTTGGTGCATCGAAAAAGAAAGGAGGATTGCCAGTGGATGAACATTGGTAGCATTACCATACGACAGGCTTGGGCGGTATCAGTGGGCGATCGTGACGGCGAATATGTACAAAGCAACAAAGCACTACTTCTTCCTTTCCCTTCTGAGCTTTTGAAGCCCTCGAATAAAAATATTCTTGGGTTTTCGACGTCGTCGTTCGATAAGCGCTTGTCTTAAAGGCACTATATCTTCGAATCCCGGAGGAGGATCACCAAAATCGATGAGCTGTGTTTCGAATTTGAATAGAAGATTATCCTCTCTCTGCAGCCTGTTCTCTAGCTCCAACGTGAGATCTTGATTAGATTGGATTTCCTTATCTGCTAGCTCAAGCTCGAGACTCTCCATCTGCTTTCTTGCACTTTGGATGCGGTCCAGAAGGTCCTGATAGATGTTTTTGTTATACGAGGCGGTTTGCAAGGGCCCCGTATATTTCATGTCGTAGGCGATGTGTAACTTTGGTGCCCGATTGACTTGAGCGGCCAGTTCCATGATGTCGACCGCGGACTGATGCGTGTTTTCAAAGCGGGTTATCGCTTTACCCTCACTCAACATCGACAACTCCTGATAAGAAGAATGAGTCTGGAGCTCAACAGAAGTGTTTATCATTCTATGGGGTTATATAAAATTCACTTACCTTCCAAATATCGTCCTTGAACTGCGTAAAACGGTTTTCAGCGGCTCGTTGAGCTCGCTCTGACCATAATCTGTCCCACATCGTGGTTACGACCAGAACTACACCTGGTTCCTCGGTGTTCATTCTTGTCAGAAGTTTGAGCGTTTCAATGGTTTTACGCTTGCTTCCGGGAATCCTCGTTTCCGTGATTGGCCATAGGTAAAGAATGACATCAAGAGAGTTGCCTCTGATAGGTTAGGTTCCAAGAAGCGAGTACGTGACAATGTCAATCAGACTTATTATTCGTCACGATAACTCGGAGAAAGACGTACTTGTGAGCAATGAGCCATTCGTTCAACATCTTGATTATTTCCAATTCTGACATTTCACTGTCTGAAAATCCTGGAGTATCAAGCAGGAACCATCGTCGGGTGTCATTAGGATGCATGAAGACCGCTGACCCCGGCCCTTCCCACATAGAAACGTCGACCATCTCATAGGGGGTAATTTCCTTCGTGTAGCTGTCCAGCTGATCGCTGGAAATACTCAACGAGTTATTGCCTGCTAAAGCTTCCAGAAACTGTCAGGCAAGAGACAATAGCCACAATATAAGGAGGACGTTGAATAAAGAGTCATCAAGTGCAGACAAGCGTCGGAGATCACTAACTGTGCTTTTTCCCGCACCAGTGGGACCCATTACTCTGTGAAAAGCACGATGGTAAGCTAAATCATATCAAAGTAACAGCAATCGGAACAGATGTCGATCTTACGCGATCAAGGAATCTACATCATCGTTGATGTGTTTCAGAGTGTGAGGTCTAATGGTCGCATCCTTGAATAGGTAATCATGCAATGGCATCTTTCCAAATAAGAGAACCGAGAACTGAAATCGGACGTCCACTATCTTGAAGGTTGATTTAAAGGAATGCCTTGCAAACTCTCTTCCGATAAGGGCGATTTCCGTGGACGTTTCAATCTGAAGTGAAAAATTACAACGTGCACGTGCTCTTCAGACAGGAATTGAAAACCCACGAATTGATCTCTGGAGCATGCACTTTGGGCTTCTGTAGCGGGTTTGAAAATTGAAAGGTTAAAAACGGGCTAATGGAGAGATAGAGAAGGGAAAGTTCCTATTGTATTTCATCGGTAGTGGGTCGAAAGGAGAGGCCAGTTTTGAGACATTTGTCTGCCGAGTTCACCGATGAGAAGGTGTCGGTCAGCACGACCAATTTAAATAAAAAAAAGCAGCCTTGAAAGCGAAATTGGGAAAGAAGAGAACAGTACCGCAAACACGAATTTAAAATGGTCCACTTTCAAGGATTGGATAGCTCATCACGAATGTTTGGATCGGGATATACAATGCGTGGTACAATTTATGTCGATATTTAATACTGTGGGTGAATAGATTCTTGAGCAACCTCTCCAGGCAACAAAGAGAGAACGCATCAAAAGAGCAACGTACCATGGTCTAATAAGCAATACAGCGGTAATCAAATTCATTTGAGCAAGAGGATGACAGGCCGAAGAACAACAGCTCTCAGCCAAATCAATCACCCCTTGAGGTATCTGGATCCAGCACAACAACGTTCACGATTCCTGGAGCGTGGATTAACGCTCTATCTTCATGATATGACATTGCTTTCTTTGGTTGCTGATGTTGAAGTTTTGTCAGAAGTCGGACGCACTTCCATATCCACATCGTCAGTGGATGTGAGCATCATGCGTAGCACTTCGGAAATTTGTTGATGGAGATTTTCTATAAGCCGACGTCAGCACCCATTCACAAAGTGTGAAAGAGAACTTAAGGCGGATACAAGAAATTTTCAACGTACTAGCCCGTTCAACTGCCCTAACGTACTCTTCATTTGCTACCCCCATCTCTTCTTCCAAAGCCTGTAACCGTTTCGCCTGGATTGTTTACGACGTCAGTCAAACATATTTGACATAATTTCAAGTTTGAAGATAGCGTGTCCAAGTAAGAAAGCAATGCATGGGCGTTATGAAGGTATAATACCCGTAGCTTTGCATAGTGGCAAGACAAAGCATGACGTACCTGCTCCTCCTCAGGTTCTGGTACAGGCAAGGAATTTATCAAATATTCGATCTGTTTTGCCTTCACAATAAGATCTGTTACCAATTCCTTCTTGTTTGCTATTTTTTAAACACGGTTAACGCGTAAACCTGAGAGCCCAAATACCCACCACGTACCTTCAAACACCTCTGGTGCATCGTACTTCTCTGGATTTCTCTGCTTTGTGATGGGCACGTCTGGACTAACTTGCATAAAGTTGGAGCGCGTAGTTAAATACGCAATGGTGTTGGACATTATTTTGAGAATCTGGTAAATTATGAGGTAAAATTCGTGCTCAGGACTTGTAATAATTCAAAATGATCTCGCATTTGGCAGAAACTTGAAACAAAGAAGTGAATTCAATGGCTTACCTGTTGAATTTCATCCTGAAGCTGAGTAATTCTATCCATATGCGACAATTCCTGCAGCATTGCGCTGCACAATGGCAATGTCGTCTGCCCAGGTAGTGGTGGTGGCTTTGATTCAACCCGAGATGGAGCCTGAGGTGCAGGGTCCTGACACTGAATTTCCTTATTTGGCCCAAGACCCCACGTGATGAAGCCCCTATCCTCGGCCACAGATTTCAGCTCGAACGATACCCAAGACTCATGAACGGAGTAATCCAAGCAAAATCATTGGAAAAGTAGATATACAATCTTATTTTAAATATCAGTCCTCTCAGAAAGTACCAGCATGGTTTAGTTGAAGGACAGCCTCCTGAGTCCCAATGGCCACCAAAGGAGTATTAGACGACCGACCCCAATCTTCGAATTCCATGCATTCCCTCCATCACCAACGCATCGATGCAAGTAAAAGTCCTTATAAAGGATACCGAGCGTTCGCCATAGGTAATCTTATACATGCGATCACAAAGGAGGCCATTCGACGACTTTGATTCCTTCAAGGTTCAAGGCTATTTTTCTCTCTAGACTCATTCAATCCTCGAATGTTAGCATGATTTGATTGAGAAGGGAAGTGTTTACTTGGGCTTAAACGCACCTGCAGTTTTTTTTCCTTCGTTGCCCCATTATCAACGTTCTGGACTGAATATCTTCTTCCTTTTCAGCTTCATTAGAAGCGTTCCCTGCTTGATTCGTCCTCGCAAAGGCAAGCGCCCCCAGGGCAAGACTGTGTAATCAAACCCAGGAGGAGGCTTTCCAAAGTCGACAATATGCATCGAGAGTTTTCCTATGTCCCTCTCCACCCTATCGAGTCTGGACTGAATAGCCTCTTTACGTTGATTGTCTGGCGCGGTCTGTGCTTCAACCAGATTAGATTTGAGAGACTCGAACTCTTCCGATAGAAACTGCATCTGATTGAGCAGATCCTGGTATAGGAAGCCACCATAGGCTGCCTTTCCTATCTGGTGCCCATGTAAATCAGGTCGAAAACTCGTATCCCAAGAATGAATAGCATCGTCGAGGACATGGAGGGCGGATTCCTTGGTGTTGTTGAATCTGCCCATCGAACACATTCCGGACTCAATGACGTCCTGTAATATTGACCCAAAGATTTAATAAGACAAGTATAATTCAATATGCATGAAGTGTATAGCACGAATAAAAGACTCGTACCTTCCATATCACATCCCGTAACTGGTGAACGTTTGATTCTGCGCGGCTCCTTGCCCGCTCGTTCACGACATGGTCCCACATTGTGGTTACCAGAGTCATTTGCACGTTTTGGCCTCGATAGAGCTTGGTCAATAGATCATCAGTGAGCATTCTAACCATGCTCATAGCCCCTCGTCGACTCCCAGCTATCCGCAGCTCAGTAATCGGGCACATGTACAGAATATGGTACGCATCCGCTCTGGTTGCAAACACTGATGTCAGAAAGGTATTCAACAACGCGGGCGTGTAAGGAGAGGTGTCACCTGTGATGGCTCAGCCACTTCTTTATCAGTTGGATCACTTCAGTCTCCGACCTTTGGCTATCGGAGAGGCCTGGAGTGTCAATGATAGTGATTGGAACAGACCCTGTGTGGGCGTTTATCACGTCGTAGCCTGAAACGACCTTTGTAGACGCTTCAACCCGATCTGCAGAAATACCCAGAGCTTGATTTGGTCCAGCCAAGGACTCGACAAACTGGAATCGGTAAATTAGGGCCACAGTATTACAGAGGGAGTGTATGCTACTTGCGCTGCTCTTTCCTGACTTTCTGGGTCCCATGAGTCTATAATCAGCAGCCCGTTTATAATACGCGTTGATTGGTTAGTAAGATGTTAAGATAGTAGGAAAGGGAATTATCGGGACACCCTAGAGCTTACAGGACCTTGATTCCCCACTTATGATCATTCTCACCCCAGCGGCGCACGGAAACGTGCCCTGTGACTTGAATGTTCGTATAAGACTCCTCCATGAAGCTTTCTGCTGTTAAAAAGATGGTGAATCGGGCGATTTGGCAAGGTACTTGGTCAAGAAGGTGAACTCGAGGATATGAATGATAATAGTCAGAGAGCAAGGCTAAGTAAGTTATGTCATCCTCGTTGCCTGATTGATGAATCATTGCACCCTCTTTCCGCATGGTCTACAGCCCTCGAGTTGCTGCTCCCACAACGGAGCTTTACTTCCCAATTGGAGCCGACGTCTCCGACGCATTGATTTCGAATGCCGCGCCCTATAAAATCCACTCTTTATCCCGCCTGTACATGCGATACTAACTCCTATGCGGTCTGCTCTCGAGTTCACGCAGGAAACTGGAGCTCGTAACATTATATTTCATGATCATACATATTCTCTGGTCTACTGATAATTGTATGGTTATAATCGTAGTATAATCAAGACATCCCTGCGTGTCACCGGGGATGGGGTTTAGCAGGCGTTTAAAACCTCTCGTTGACATCGTCTGTGAGTATAGCAATTTGACTCATGTCTCCCGAGATGCATTCCTGAATTGCGTCGAGCGTTATCTCGGGATGCTCCCACATAACCTTAATCGTCACAAGAAGAATTATAATTAGTAATTCATGCAGCACGAGTAAAGCATCGAGAGAAGGACTCACAAAGTGGTTTCCTCCTTTAATGCACTTAAACCCAATCTTCGGTGGCACGTTTTCGACGCTGTCACTGACTGATCCTGCAAAATGAAGTTCACCTCGAGCAATGTCTTCAAGACACCATTGCCCCAAAATTATAGGCCAACAATTGCCTTCTGCCATCAAATGGCAAACACTAAGGTCCCCCCAAAGTCCTCGAACAACCGGGTCGAAAAAGGCCTTTCGCGTCTGTATTCCTTGTACGGTCTGAAAGACAGGGGATTGAAGAAACATGTTATCCGGTATCTGGCTCTCTGGCGTCACGCATGTCATAGCCTTTAATTCGTCTGCCTTCATGCGGTAGCTCGTCGGTAGGGGAAACATGGGGAAATTGCGTTGTTGAACCTGGTTGATGTCGTGAGTGGATAAGTCCCCGTGTTTCCAGTAAGCAGAGACCTGGCCATGACAACGGTTAGCGTTAAGGTTTGGTGGTGGCGAAAAGAAACAGGGTTATCGTACCCAAGCTGAAAATACAGCTTCCCGATTCTCCGGCGGTATCGATTCATCGTATAACGGAACATAATCTCCAGAGGCTTTAGAGGAAGTTAAAAGGCCAAAGCCAAACGAAGGGGGATCTAGTATTCGTTTATCAGCATCTCGTTGCAATTGTGTGAACCCCCATTTTTGATACCAAGCATCCCCTACTACTACTACTACTACTACTTACCCCAGAAAATGACACCTCTCACACGAGACCTCAACCTATCCCTAACATCGTCGTCCAACGCCTTGATACAAGCGAGTATATTTACCAGGAAGCAATTTCCGAGCGACCACGCTGATAGAGTCACATTGCGCCCGGGCGGCAGCGCCAACTCGAGTATGAGCCTATCGATAGCAAGCGCGAAGTTGACGCCATGCTGCTCGAGAAAGTCTTGGACTATATCTTCGGATGACGAGTTCATGGCCTCCGCTTCGACGTCGTTGATCGGGGTCGACCCGGGGTAACCTCGTCGATTGATGGCAATCAGACGAAGCGCTCGGGTAGGGGCTGAAGCGAGGAGGCGCTCGAAGGTCGCTTGGAGATGGTGGTAAATTGAATGAATGAGGAAAAATTTGCAGAGTAGGCGAATGCGTACCACTGTGAAAAGTGTGTCCGTGAAGGATGAAGATTGTATCATAGGTTGAAGCGTCAGGTTCTCCGCTGTCGCAATAGGAATATTGGAGACCACGGATACAAACAGATTTTAGTTGCATTTCAAAGGTGGAAAGCGGAATAAGGTGATGTAGGATTTATTGTACTGGTAAGTTAAGAGTGTGTTATATAGGCAACACAGTTCGGGATACGAGCTTGCTTTGTGGCGTAAACACCTGTATTTATGATGCATTACGATCCAAGGTTTGCAAGTTCGAAAGCTACGTACGTATACACCAACACCTCGGTGCGCTAGAAGTGACCCAAAGTGCTATCTGAATGCTTCAAAGGTCAAACAATGACGCTATCTGTAGAACACCTTCCCATCCAGGGTATCATTACTCCTGAATTGGACGTGAACCGCCTGTTGCGCCGCCTCGGAATCGAAAAGGTGATCCGACATCACCGTTGGGTGTAGATCTAGAGGAGAGTTAAACGCTACGGTTATTGTTGATCCTTGCCTTTTATCGCCTCACTAAGTATCATTTTTCCGTCTTCTCGGCTGTTAGGATAGTAGAAGGGAATTGTAATCTGTCAGCCGTTTTGAGTATGAAAGGCGATAAGTATGGAAAGATTGTACTAATCTTATAAGAAGGTAAAAGATTATTGTTGAGGGTAGGCAACTTGGTCACAGAACATCGATATCGCATTATTTAGTTATCATTGGCCAGAAGACGACTCTACAGTTCTCCATCTCTTCCCTGCATATTGCACTTCCTGACCCACCGCCAGGCCTTCCAACATTGAGTTCCCAGGTGGCTTGCCATGGTCCCAGTCCTCCTCGACGCCCCAAATCATCTCCCAGTTATCTCCGTCTTTCCTCCATCGCGCGGACCTAAATTCATTGTTCTCATACACCATTCCCTGCCACCACTCCCCAACCCTCACCAATGCTCCCTTGGCTTCCCCCTCGGCGCTTACCAACCCAATATATTCCTCCCTCGTCTCGTCAAACCAAATTTCCTCGTAGTCCTCAACCTTCCCAGTGTCGAAATTCATCATGCTGCCAGTTTCGAGAGTAGTACCATCAGGCTGGGTTGTAAAGATTCCAGAGTCTATGGCGTCGATTAAGCCGCGCGAGTCCATGAAGTGCGAAAAAGTGCACTTATTGCCGACATGGGTGCTGTATCCTGCGAAACCCCAATAGAGCGAGGGTTCACTAACGGAAAGACGGATGTCGATGTATAGTTTCGTTTTAGGAAGGGTTAAAACTATGGTCGAAGTGGGCTCTGAGGCTGGTTCTGGTAGCCATCGGATCGAGAGACGTGTAGATACCGACATGGAGTTTATTGATGCTGTCGAAGGGTTAGACCAATTGTTGTAAACTTGTAATACGAATAAGTTAGATGTGCCTTTTTATTGCAGCCGTCTAGTCCTAAATGAAAATCGATACTTGTTACGCGATGATACGACTTGGAGGTTTAGAGATAACCATCGAGAAGCAATACTTCTGATGAGAGTGTTCGTCCGGGGACCGGCGCGAAGACTCCGGGCGCTGGATCAAGGTGCACGTGATCCACCATCTTATCTTATCATCGCCGGCGCCAAGTCCTAGCCCTGCTGTTGTTGGAGCCACAAAAATTTAAAGGCTGCCTAAAATAATTCAACATGTTGACAGGACATTTTATGGACTGTTAGAATGGTTTAGATTGTATTTATTTACAAGATTATAAAATGGTTTTGGAAGCAATGTTCGAGTCATATTGGACCAAAATTTCCCGCCATGAATTAACTCCGACCAATGATGCCGACAAATTTAGATAGCCATAGATTTTAAACCCAACCCACCACCATCCTCGCTTCCCTGAACCATCACACTTTTTTCCTTACACCCACAGCTGCCTGGCTCAAATTTTAGAATGGCTATTACGAAAGCAAACGGAGACTCGAGCAATGGAGCTGCTCATGCACCACTCGATGTACGTATTGGGCAAGTTATTTGAGGATGTTGGCTCATGAATTTGACTTCAAAGGCTTCAAAACTTGTCGTAAACCTGGCAAAGGAGCTGAAGGAACTACCACCACCGGAATCATTGGCATTTGGCCAGGTTCGTTATGTTTTGGATATCATGAGTTGACGCCAACTGACATGTCATTCAGACCAAGACGGATCATATGCTGGTTGTGAACTACCACCCTGTTCACGGTTGGAGCGCCCCAGAAATCAAACCCTATGCGCCTCTAGAAATTGACCCCATGGCCTCATGTTTGCAATACGCGACCACGATTTTTGAGGGCATGAAGGTCCGTCCGAACCCCAACCAGTTGTTGTTGATGCTGATCTGGTGACCCTAGGCTTATGTTGGCCCCAATGGCGAAGCCAGGCTCTTCCGACCTGACCTGAACATGGCGCGTCTCGCCCGTTCAGCCGAACGTGTTGCTCTACCTGTACGTGTATCTTTCGGTTTTCAATGTGGGTAACAAAAATGTTGAACCCACATCTCGTTTTTGGCAGCCCTTTGACCAGAATGAGCTCCTCAAGTTGATCAAACGTCTTATTCAAGTCGAGTCGCGATGGATCCCTACACTTCCTGGATACAGTCTTTATATTCGCCCTACTATCATCGGAACACGCGATGGTGAGTTATGTTCTTTTTTACATACACATAACTTTCCCCACTCTCGAGTCATTCAATATTTTTCACTACCCGCCCCTATTGCCCCACGCATCGGTTTTATCGGGATATGCTATAATTAGCCTGGACGTTTAACTGATCTTCTTCTCATCATCTGTACAATTCAGCTCTGGGCGTCGCCGCTTCTGATGCCTCGTGTATCTATGTCATCGTCAGCCCCACTGGACCTTACTTCAAGAATGGTACAAAGGGTATTCCTCTCCTCGCCGTGAGCGAGACTGTTCGTGCGTGACCTGGAGGAACAGGTGGACACAAGCTTGGTGTCAACTACGCGCCGGGATTCTTGCCCCAGCGACATGCGTTGAAGCAAGGATACGAGCAGATCCTATGGCTATTAGGCAAGGAAGAGAAGGTTACTGAAGTAGGAGCGATGAACTTCTTTGTCGTGGCCAAAGGCGAGAAGGAGAACGGTGCGCTTTCAATCTCATCGTTAGATCCTAACTCTTCTGATCACTTTGTGTGCTTCATCCAATCGTTCAGAAATTAAACTCATCACACCCCCGCTTGACGGGACCATTCTTCCTGGCCTTACACGCGCGTCAACGCTTGCCCTCGCGCGTGCACACTCTCAAAAAACGATCACACTTCCTGGCCTGTCATCCAGCCTTAACATCGTGGTAGAGGAACGACCGCTGACAATGGCTGAGATCGCCGCATACTCTGCGTCCAACGCTCTTCTAGAGGCTTTCGGTGTGGGTACAGCTGTTATTGTTGCGCCTGTGTCGAAGATTGGGTGGAAGGGGAAGGACTTGGTTCTGCCTGCACATGAGGGTGGGCTTGGACCAATAGGTCAGGCTATGTGGAAGATGATCACGGATATTCAGACAGGCAAGATCGAATTTGAAGGATGGAGCGTGGTCTGTGAGTAAATGAATGTGTAGGTTGTGCGCTGGTAGCATTTAACCTGCTTTATTCGTGGGGTGACTGGTGAACATTGTCCTCAGTATGATCTGGGTTTACTTAGATGTATTTTTGGGTTTGCTTTCAATGTAATTTTGTATGCTAATAAAAAAGTAGATCGTGCGGTATATGAATTTGATTAATTGAATTCATGTGGTGATCGATTTCGTGCTTCGTTGTTTTCCCCTGATGCACTGCGCGTTAGTTGTCAATGGCTATCGATCCTGCAACGCTTCCCAAGGTTAAACTATTCTGTTCCGGGTCCCGTTCATTTGATACTTAAAACGAAATGGTCAGGTTGAGTGGTTTCGGGTGTTTTCGAAACTGTAACGATGTATGTGTTGGGGATATGTCTGCTGATCTCCTTCCCGAGCTTTGGATGGGACAGCTTCACACAAATACAAGTCAGCTGGACTTCTGTTTTACTGCTTTACTGCTTTACTGCTTCGCCATCTCCGGAGGCTGATCCCGCCGGAGAACCTCCACGATTATACTTGGGATGACTGATGTCGAATCTACACATATGTAGGTGATGTGATGGCCGTATGACACTTAGTCCAGTACCTCCATCATGCAAGGCTGTTCAACAAATACTTCGATGCAGTCTTTTATCTCCGTGATTTCGACGATCACGGAAGACTCGCTCTTTCAAGAGCTGTATTCATCAGCTCAAGTGCATACTTGGATCTAAAAATTAGTCGCCATTTTCGAGCCTCGAGGTGTTCGATATCATGGAATACTGCATCATTTTGATGTTGGTATCGCATACGGCTGAGCGCAATCTGGATAACGGGCATGGTTGGTGGGTCACTCTATCAGGTGTAGGATTTCAGGTACCTAGGAATACGCCCAATACCCATGCCATGCCATGTCATGAATGCCCTGTTTCGGACCTCACGACCACCTCCCACCACCATTCGGGCTGTGTCAACCCGGTGATCTATGGATGTCTTCCCTAGCTAAGGTTGGATGGAATTCGAAATGATTCATTCAGATCACCACTCGTTCTAAAAAGCTCCGCCTTCCCCCATTTTTATGTATGCATGAAGCCACGCAACCACGCCCACATTGTAATATTTGTCAATATTGCCCAACTGACAAGCTCGCATCGCATGTAGCTATAGTTGGAGGTATGTAAATATTACTGCAAATTACTCCTTCTGGGACTTGTCATGATTGAGTCGTGGTCCCTTTCTCCGTTTTTCTGATGTTTTCTTTTTAAACCCTTCATTTTTAAGAGATGCGATCAGTGGCCGTTTCTTCCTTGTGGTTTAAAAGCTTCCTTTGTGCGAGCGGTCAACATTTTATCTCTCTACCATGCCCTCGACACTCCCACTAACGCACCAAGAGCTCGAGAACCGGCTCCTCAAGTGGATCAGTTCGGCATACGTCCCTCGCTACCCATTCTTCGAAACGAACGTCGTCAGAACGCCCACCTTTTCCTCTCCTTCCCCGTCTTCATCCCTCGCTTCGTCCTTGCTCTCCACCTCGTTCACGACTTCGCCGGAGTCAAGCACCGCTTCGCTGCGTGACTTACCGAGATGGTTTAATGATATCGAGATAGCGGGGAATGATTGTGATATTCCTGTTGAACAGTACCCGGATGTGGCGATTTATTTTTTGAGAGGTGATCTGCAGGAGGTCATGAAGAAGAGGAAGGAGGTGTATTTGAGGGAGGCGAAGAGAAGGTTTTGGGATTGGAGGGATTTTAGAGAGGATTTGACGAGGATTGTTGGTGAGTTTATGGTTCTCAATCTGCTGATAATGGTATTGCTAAACAATATTTTTTCCTCCCTTTTTTTCGAATCACAGAAGAGGCAACTCGAAGTACGTTCATTTAAACGTCTATTCATTTCTAAATAGCCACGCTGACATGTTCGGTGTTTCGTACCGTTATTTTATCAGTGCTGGTATCCCCGCAAGTGTCAAGCTTGGCGCACGATGCGATGGAGCACTTGCGTCGTGCTCATCCCTATGTTGCCTCTTCGGTCAAGGTGGGCTTGATTATCGGAGGCACCGCTGTGTTGCTGCCCGCGTTGGGGCTTATGGCGTGGAAACGGTTCTATCAGCCTCAGGCTGCGCAGGGAGCAAATCGCGCCCTGGCTTCTCCTCAATGATTTTGTTTCTGTTTGATAAGGGATCGAGAATTCCTTTTGAATCTTTGTAGTGTTAGCTAGTCGATTGTTTTTTGTAATTTGCCAATGGGTTCGTCTGTAGTTTTGTATTTAATGTGTAAATTCGATAGTTATTCGTAGAGTTAGATCATTTTTGCATTGCGATTATTAGTCTGTTGTAACCTGTACTCGTTTGTATTTCCCCAGCTCTTTACATACAATATCAGAAAGTGTGCGATTTTTAAACTTCTCTGGCTAATCTGTCTTTCGGCATCTGAATCGAGCTGCTCGAGTTCTCTGAGAAAGTTTCTCTTTCAATATTAAGCCACACTTCGATTTTTACTTAAGAGGTATTTGCTTATAGTATTTTAATTATGGGGTTTGAATACCATTTCTTTGCATCGAGCACTTAAAAAAGCCCCTAAGTAGAGGCTCACAGAAAGGGACGTTGCTAGGGTCCTTCCATAACAAGGCTATATTCCCAAATAAACAAGCTAAAATAGCATTCGCGTCCTGGCTCTTGGCTGTCAACAACACTACTATCCACTGTCCCTCCCCGTTGAAATCCCCTTTCAGCGGATTATTATCTCATTTGTACATTTAGGAGGTATGTCCCAGCTTGATAATCCTTTTTATTCAAATTAAATAACATGGTTTCACCAATAATCCAGCCAGCATTATTTTTACGACTTATCGACGAAATACCTCTTCTGGCGCTCGGTTTCTGCGCCTTTCAGACTGCGGAGAACCATAGAATTGACGAGGAAATAAAGATAATCGATTGTTAAATCATTTCTTACGCGGTCTTCTTTGGATAGGATGGAGGTACAGACGAACGGATCCTCCAATCACATCGACCAAACGCCAGCCGCTGAGGCGTCGACACCATCGACCTTTGACACGGAAGTATTCAAGAATTATTTGCTTGGACTTTTGCCACCTGTGCTGGGAGTTGATAAAGCGGAATTGTATTCGCTTTTTGATGATGAGTTTGAGGAAAGGGTGACGCGATTTGCGTCAGATACAGGAGGGGTGATATATGTCGTTCAAGTGAAAGAGGTTTCTGAAGGTCCGTTCATAATCTTCATTATATTCATGACATTTGCTGAACTTGAGATACAGAGGACTCGAGTACGGTGTTCCGGTATCATCTCACCCCCCAGCTCACGTACCACTCATCGTATGTCACTACAATCGCCCTCATTAAACGCGGTCCTACATTGGATTCGTCATCACCTCTGGCGACACAGCTACACTTTTTGAATCTTTTTGGAGGAGATGAAACCCCTTATGAGAGTTTGCATGCTGTGGTCAGCTGTGGTGTTAAGCCCTGGTTTGACGCATTTGTTGGTGCAAGAGGGGCAGGGAAGGATGGGGGTGACACTAAAATGGGTAAGCTTTTGTGCATCAGTGCAGAACTCACAGCGTCATAATAACATTGATGATTAGGCATTCCAATGACCAAGAAAAAGTTTGCAGAGCTTGAACTCTCGCTGCTACACCTACAACAAAACGTTGAAATTCCAGAAACCCATCTCATCATTCATCCCGTAATCCAGCGGGCGGTAGAACAGGTGCGTGTTGTGGCTGCATAATTTACGTTTTTCCATTTCTTATACATCGTGGCCTAGGCACTAGCGACTGGTACCCGCCCAAATATCTCGCATATTCCTGGAAAGCTCCTCAACGACAGTACATTCCTTAACACTCTGCACGGACACGTCAATGCTTGGATCAAGTCCATTCAGTCGGTCACCAAGCTCACTCGCGACGTTTCTTCGGGGACGGCTTCGCAGGAAATCAACTTTTGGCTTAGCTTGGAGAGGGCACTTGAAGCGATTGAGGCACAGCTACGGAGTGACGAGGTCAACATGATTATGGACTGCCTGCGAAATGCGAAGCGTTTCCGAGCCACTGTCAGTTTTATTGCTGATACCGGTTTGAAAGATGCTACGGATCTAGGTATGTTACTTTTGCGTTCATTGAGATTTAAAGACTAAAATCATGTAGTGCACAAATACAACCAGCTCATGAAAGACTTTCCCCTCAACGAGCTGCTTTCAGCTACGGATCTCGACAAAATTCAGGAATCGATTATTTTAATCTTTGGCCACATCAACCGTAAAATGCGTCTATCTCCCTACCCCGTCCGCCGCGCCCTCCCGCTCGTTGAAGCCATCTCGCGCGACTTCAATGACCAGCTCCTCCGCATTCTCACATCCCACCGCCTTCCATATACTCCATATGACACCTTTGAGCGACTCCTCAATCAGACCACTGCTATTTTTAGAGCATGGGACGACCAAATCAAGGAGTTTACAAATGTTGCTCGTGAAGTGATGAGGAAGAGAAACGAAAAGTTCATCCCTATCAAAGTCGTGCCCGCTCATGCGAAGCTGCAGGAACGAGTGAGATATCTTGGTGAATGGAGGAAGCAGCATGAGCAGCTTGCTGTTATGACGGGTCCGACGAAAGGGCTTGGAGCTGTTGGGATGGAAGTGGGTGGTATGGACATGGAGGAGGAGGTCAAGGAGGCTTATGAGGTGGTGAAGCGTATTGATGTTCTTGATGTGTCTGTCGGTGAGTTGGATTCTTATTTCAACTTTTTGAGGTGGAGTGCTGATTCTTTGGTTTAGAGGGAACTGAGATTTGGGTCACTGCGGAAAATGCATACAATGAGCGCGTGTCAAGAGTGGAAAACCAGATTATCGCGAGGTTGAGGGACCGCCTTGGGACGGCTAGGAATGCCAACGAGATGTTCCGTGTCTTTTCCAAGTTCAATGCTCTGTTCGTCAGGCCCAAGGTACGTATTAAATTTATAAGATCACTTGACATTTTCTGATAAGCAATGCAGATTCGCGGTGCTATTCAAGAGTACCAAACACAGTTGATTGACTCTGTAAAGGAGGATATCAAGCGTCTACATGAAAAGGTATGTCCTTGTTCTTCTTCTCCTCGTGTACTCGCTTATTAATTCGTTTCCAGTTCAAAACCCAATACCGATTCTCAGAAGCATACCACATGTCACAAATGCGCGACGTTCCACCCATCGCAGGTGCCATCATCTGGGCCCGTCAAATTGAGAGGCAACTGCAGACATACATGAAGCGCGTAGAAGACGTTCTAGGAAAAGGATGGGAACACTACGCCGAAGGTCAAAAGCTCCAATCCGAGTCCTCCGCATTCCGCAAAAAACTAGACACCCGCCCTATCTTTGAAGCCTGGCTTGCAGAAATCGGTCGTCGTAACCTTGGTGTTGATGGAAGGCTGTTTGAGATTGTCAGACTGAGAGGAGGTGGATTCCAGCTGGCAGTGAACTTTGACCCTCAGATCATCACCCTGTTTAAGGAGGTCAGGAATTTGCTTTGGCTGAACTTCCAGGTTCCGCATACGACGACGAATATGGCCAAAGACGCGAAGAGGGTGTATCCTCATGCTGTTAGTTTGATGGAGACCGTCAGGACTTATGGACAGACACTGGATTTGGTCGAGAATAACAAGGGCATTGAGTGGCTTGTTGCGGAGTATAGGAATGAGAGTCAGAGGATGATCAACAAAGGTAAGCGTTTTCCTACACTATCATGATTTTGTCTGTATATTGATAATGTTGGGTCAGGCATGAATATCCGGTGGGACTACTTCGTCAATCAGTATGATGCAGCCAGATATGTGCCCAGCGCTGATGGAAGGGATAACCGACACATTCAATTCGTGCGCGAGTTCGCTTCAGTGGTCTCTATTCTTCAGGTATTGGTTTCTGTCTTCTAGTTTATTCCCCGTTTACGAACGTTTGCGATCCTCAGGACAAAACAAACAACGTGATTGACCTGTACAAAGATATCCTACGAGCTGTTGAAGACCTCGCTACATGCTCATACACGACGGAAGCTTTCTCAGAACTGCTAGGAAAGATTCAGGCTGCTGTATGTTTTTTTGTTCTTCTTTTTCAACGTGATGCAAATCTGTTCTAATTTTTACTCTCTCGTCAGATTGATAAACTCAACTTGGAAGGCTATGCTAATTTGGACTACTGGGTCGCTGAACTTGACAAGAGAATTGAAGGCATTCTACTTCAACGCCTTACGCACATCATCCAAGTCTGGTGCTCAGAATTCGACAGGACGGATGACGTGGATTCTCGCAGGGATATGCCTACATTAAGAGATGGCAAGCGAAGGGGAGACAAGAGAGGCAAAGATGAGAAGGTACGTGTACAACTTATTAAGTCATCTGTCCATGACGATGACTAACGGCTTTACCATCACTGTAGTTCATGGAGCATAATATGGTTTTGAAGCCAATTGTGCATGAAATCCGGATACAGAATCAAGTCATCTTCTTGGATCCCCCGATAGAGTATGCTCGTGCGACATGGATCAGGCAACTGCACGATTGGCTAGGTACGTCGGGGTTGTATGACTCAAGATTAATATACTCATCGTTCCTGTTTATAGGAATCGTTTGCCGCCTGCGACGCATTCAGAGTTCAAGATACGAAATTGGCCTGCAGATGCAAGGTGCCAGCGCGGCAGAAACGACCTATACATCACTAGTATGCCAATCTCGATGACTTTCATCTACGTTACTCTGACCGATATTTTCTATTAGCTCACCAAATTCCCTGACAATGCCCTATCCAAACCATTTGAGTTGATTGAGACCAAAATTTCACATCTCCAAGCCTATGTTTCCAAATGGCTGCAATTCCAGTCGCTTTGGGATCTTGAAGCTGAACAAGTCTTCGCGCGTCTTGGCGATTCACTGTCACACTGGCAGCAGCTTCTCACTGAAATCAAGAAGGCCCGTTCAACGTTTGATACCAGCGAGACGAGTAAAAACTTTGGCGGCGTGTGTATTATCGAATACGAGCAAGTACAGGCCAGGGTAAACGCCAAATATGATGCATGGCAGAGGGAAATCCTGGTCAAGTTTGGTGGAAAGTTGGGCAATGCAATGAAGGAGATGCATGCTGCTATCTTGAAGGCCCGACATGACCTTGAGAGTCATTCCATCGAGGGTCTGGTTGGAGGTGGTGCACCAGCCAGAAGGTTTTAGATAACCTAAACTCACTGCCTTTTTCCTCCCTGGTCATCGGATTTCACCTTCGTTCAATCCTCTTACCTGCCGATGATGTAGATTTATAATCTCCGTCTTATCCGACTATTGTCTTTCGTTCCCTCGCCACCCTCTTTGCTCCACCTATACCCGCCACTATCCCCTTCTTTCCAGGTTGTCATTGATTTATGCATTTTTCTTTCGCTAGCTTGTTTTAATCTCTCATGTTTAGCTACGTACTCTATCGGAAGCTGTTCTGCCGTTCATCACTTGTACGATTCACCTAATTCATTTCATGACTTAATGCCCAATACCATTTCTGCATAATCTGGCGCTGCGGCAGCAGACCTGAAAGCTGATAATTTAACAAAAAAAAATGTTGCATTGGACCCTAAATATCTTGCACAGAGCAACTAGCTTAAGTGTAATCCCCACAGCTTCAAGTTTAGCTTATCTCAAGCACCAATACAAACGGATTGTTAAGTACTTATGCCGCAGCAGTTGGGCAATATGGCCCGCAAAAGAGGCTGCCATACTTGGCAGATGGACCCTTTAGAGATTGCGCCGCAGCACCAAAACCGTCGGAAAATCCACGCCTGCCAACTTTGGACTGGCTTATAAAATCCACGTTGACGCGAGTCGAGTCATTATATCTTGCCCTCCAAACTTCCCTTCGGCCTATTCCTACTATCATCAATAATGCTGGCCGCCATCATCGAGGTTCTGCTACAAGTAGCCCCAAGTCTGGCGGACAATTTTGAGTATGGCGAAGCCGTTTTGCGGGTTCTGGAGGGACTCAAACCACTCGTGGATGCCAAACTCGGTTGATTTTGAAGACCAAACCAGCTCTTTGATGAAAGGCACGCCGCGCAGTTGATCTTCGAAGACCAACAAGCGCGTCCATAACTCGCAAGCGCCTATTTTTTTATGGCCAAGAGCCAAGGCCTATCTGTGCCTTTGCATGATGGACGGTCAAATGGGATGAAAGGTAAGCAATCTCTGCCTTTCGTATTGCACCGGAGGTCTCTGTACTTATTATATTTCTCCTGCAAGACCCGCTTATAACAGCTCTACATGATGGGCTTATGGTCTCCGTTGAAGAGATTCAGAACTCCACTACCTATGTGCCGCCAGTCACTCCTCACTAAACGACCAATGAAGGACACAGAGAACATCAGTCAACGCCACCCTTACCCAGTTCCTTGAGTCGACATTATACATCCTTATTTAAAATGAGCGGAGTATTCGGTGAACATTCCCAATCGTAATTGATACCCAAACTCATTGACATACCACGAACGATGACAAAGTAGCTCTCTGCCACCCTCCATATAATCTTATAAATCATCTCCGGGTTCTTGCCTTACAACCTGTATCAGAGTTTATATATCAGTCATCCAATTCACGTCGCTTACACATGCCAATCCCCAGAAACTTTAAAACTTGAACTTCATCTAGAAATTGACTACCAGCTCCTTCCCTTCGTGTAACCGTCATGCCAGTCATTTCAAAGAACGACAAGGTCCTCGTAACAGGTGCGAATGGCTACATTGCCATGTGGGTCGTGCGACACCTTCTCGAGCGCGGATACATCGTCCGCGGAACGGCAAGGAACGAGGAGAAATGCGATTATATGATAAAATATTTCGCCAAGTTAGGGTACGGCAGTGATAGGTTCGAAGCTGTGGTCGTCCCCGACATTACGAAGGTTATCTTGGGTCCAAGTACACAATGGTTCTTCTTCTGACTATTATATTTCTACTGTCTATAGGATGGTGCCTTCGACGAGGCTGTGAAAGGAGTGGATGGGATTGCACATACGGCATCACCTTTCCATCTCAAGGCTACTACTCCAGAAGGTACATTCGCTCTGTGTGCATCTCGGGAGTTCCTTCTTGGCTGACTCGAGTGTTTTTTTTTATCAAGAACTCATTGAGCCTGCGGTAAAGGGTACTGTTGGCATTCTCAACAGCGTAGTAAAACATGGGTAAGCCCCTATTTCACAGACATGCGGAAGACTTACCAACACCTGGATCACTTCAGAACAAACGTCAAACGCATTGTCGTCACTTCATCGATTGCCGCAGTTATCACCCCCTCTTCACAGCCCTCTCGGTTCAGTGAAGCCGACTGGAACGAAGCTTCAGTGCGGGAAGTCGAAGAAAAAGGAGGCAACGCCGCTCCCATAGAAATCTATCGAGCTTCCAAGACACTCGCGGAAAGGAGTGAGTTATTTCTGTTCGATTGCTTTTAGGCGTATGCATCCCATGCTGACTGAGTACCTTGATTCGTTTTTGAATTTGACAAGGTGTATGGGACTTTTATAATAAGCATAAAGCTAATATTAGCTGGGACGTCGCCGTCATTAACCCACCATTCGTGAGTGCCGTGCTATTCGAACATATTTTCGAACATTCAATTGAGCGATCCAAAATATCCTTTATTTCCCTCATAGGTATTTGGGGTTCGTAGTTCTATTTTTCTATCGCCATTCCTTTTCTCGTTTTAGAAAACTGACGTACTTGCTATATCTAGCCTCCCATCCATGACATATCATCGCTAAAATCACTCAACACATCCCTACAAACTTGGTACGACGCGCTCATCGCCGACACGCCTAAAACGAAGGAACAGTTACTGTTTTCAAGTTCTTGGGTGGACGTTCGAGACACGGCGCTTGCTCATGTTCTTGCATTAGAAAAGGAAGCTGCAGGTGGAGAACGAATTATTACCACAGCCGGTATGCACCTTCGAATTCCCTTAGGCATCTTGCTGATATAAATAATCGCAATAAAGGGGGATACAATTGGCAAGAATTTTGCAAGTCCATCCGAGTCCGCTAATCGTCATTTATCTCAAACTTATTCATCTTATTTTGTTTACTGTTTCTACAGTGAATGCGGCTAATTCTCTGTCGCCGAACCCTCTTCCATCGCACAAGCTGTCCAAGGGCTTTCCTGAGATGCTCCCGCCCGTAGAGGACCGTGTTTACAACATTACTTATGAAAAGAGCAAGGAGCAAAGAATTTTGGGCATACCATTCCGAAGCAAGGAGGAGACTACCAAAGATACACTTCAAAATTTTGCAGATCGAGGATGGTAGTAAACAGAAAGGTATTTCAATCGAATACTAACAATTACCAACGTACTTAAATCAGTCAGCACAAAAAACGGTTGTATTCGAAGCATCCTATAGGTCACAAAATCAAGCTTGCCCTACCAAACCTCGAATGGACTATTCCATTGAGATATTTTACCATCCCCTCGCAGCGAAATCCTCGAGGGTGTCCTTTGTCGTCTCCAAGGAAGTATGGAATTTAATTCCCAAGATCCTTTGTTCCTTTGCCTTGTCGTACGAAATATGATAAACCCTGTCTTCTCTCGAAGCGGGCACAACTTCGGGGAACCCCTTGTTATAGGTGTGTCCGGGCCAGGGGTTAGGAGAAAGTGAGTTGGCGGCGTCGACTATGAGAAGTCATAAACAAGTCCGGTTTGATCAGTTCAACGAATCGAATGTTTACTGCCCGATACACTTACGCCATTCTTGCCATATAAAGCCACCTACAGCCAAAAAAATGAGTTTAGACCCCAGAACTATCATGCTGCAAGTCAGGATGACTAGCCTTCAGTCGTGATGATGCGCTCTCCACTGGCGTCTGGCTTTTCGAGGGCGAGGACATGCGCAAGAGCGGTATCACGCACATCTACCCACGAATTACTTGCAGAGAGTTCTTCCTTGGTTTGTGGTTTGTCTAAGACCACTTTGTCATACCACATTTGAAGAGAGGTATTCAACGACTTCACAGAACTGACGTCGTGAATAGGTGGCTGTGTAACCTTGGGTTAAACGGGCGGTAAAATACGATAATACACGCTAACTCACCCCAAAGACCTATCAGCAAAAAACAAAACGTTTGGGTATGAGTCCGATTGATTATGCATAGAACTCAAAAAAGCATACGAAAGGGGGGTTGATGACAGAAAGGTCCCATGAGATCTCAGCCTTGTGCTTCTCGTGGAATTCCCAAGCACCTAGTAGGAAAAGATAATTTTAGCAACCAGTGAAAGAGAAATATTCAATGGAGCTAGAGGAAGAAAGATAAAGCAGACATACTTCGTTCTGCCAGTGTTTTAGAGGCGCGATAGATAGTCATTGGGGCCGCCGCATCGCCCTTTTCCTTGACTTCCTGGACAGACAATTGATTCCAATCCCTTTCGCAGTATTGGGTGGGAACGCTAGGCGGCGACATAACCGAAGCGCAGGACGAGGTCACTACGATGCGTCTAACTTTCGAGCTGTCGGGATCGCACTAAGGATTTGGATGGGTTTCTACATTGTTTATAATTACTAATACTTACCCGTTCTTCAATGCACTCTTCAGCATTCCAACTGTGCCCTGAACAGCAGGTATTATGAGCTCTGGTGGCAAAGTCTCTCAGTATAAAGACGGATTTATGGCAAAAGTATGACTGTACCGTCTGCTGTTTTGGCGTTCATATGGAAAGGTGACGCTGTATGTGCGATGCCGTCCACATCCTTTACTGCCTCATCGAAGGCTCCTTCCTGTCAAGCTAAATTACATATTTTGTCTTATAATCGAGCAACTATGACTTACCTTAGTTATATCTTCAACAACTACAGCCTCAAACTGCTCTCCGTATCCCAATTTGCTGAAGTAGTTCCTCATAAACTCGCATTTCTCCTCATTCCTTGCCGTCCCACGCACTCTGTAGCCTCGCTCTAAAAAGTGTCGGACGACCCACATGGCAATATATCCATTGGCTCCTGAAACGAGGACCTTGTTGTTTTTTTCGATAGCGGGCATGATTATCGTTTGCGGTTGAGATCAAGAACAGAGGGACGATGGTTGTGTCGACGGTGGAGTGCCCCTAAGTTGGGTAATTTATCTCACGTCATCTGATTCTAAGGTTCTGATTAGATAGCGCTTGGCCACGTGAGCGGATAACGTTCCGTGCTCGGTCCGTCGCGCCGACGTGTGAATGATTTACCGTATTAGGCACTTCAACATTGACAGTGTTGGATCGAGCAGGTCCTTTTTTTTCTTCTTTTTTGTTATATGTCCCTACAATTGAAACGAGTTTCACAAATGGAGCTCTTGACAAGATGGATGGGACAACACATGACAATTGAGAAGACTGTATTTATTTGGTATTCATCCCATGAGAAAACCGTGATCACCGCACTTGAATCAGCGCTCGCCTGACTCCGCCGGCGAAACCACTCAATGTTTAACATTGACAAGCTGTAATTGAACTCTTCCCCAATCCAAGTCAATGCAAGAGGGTACTAGAGGCCAGAGACTTATCAAAAATGCAACCCTTCAGCCCGCCAATCCAAAGCATATAGAGAGCTCTAAAGATCTTCTGATTCTGTGAGATCTTTTTTGTCAAAAGCCGGATAGGCTCGAAGGACTGATGCATGCTCCACGAATGATCCACCAGAGTTATGGGGCCTACAGGCGCCGGTAAAAGCAGGGTGTGTACGATTGACATCATCGATTTTGGCCATTGCGTCGATATCTTTCGAAACGAAAAAACTAACTGTCTTTGTTAGTTCATAGAGGCATTATCGGGGAGCGATTCTTTAGGCATCTCGAAGGATCAGCTCGAAAGCTGCACCCAGGATATTGCCACATATGAGCTCAGCGTTACATGGCAGGAAGAGCCTGCTACGTCTGACTCGATCGAAGAAGCAGAGGAGGACGATCGACCCGCCGCCGAGCGTATTTTCATTCTCGATTCCCCGGGTTTCTCGGACAGCGAATTGTCAGAGTTCGAAATTATTGGAATGGTGAACAAATGGCTTAAGGCTCATAAGTAAGTGCTGCCGTATAGAATTTAATTCATTCAATGTTGACGACTACAGGTGCAAAAACATCGATTGTATACTGTTCCTATGCCCCATCACCGACATAAGGCTGCCTGGGACCAAACGCAGAACGATGCAAATGCTGAAGCTTCTGGCGGGTGTCATCTCTGAGGAGGATCACACCGTAAGCAGCGAAGAGCCTGGTACGATGGTTGTTGTTACCACGATGTGGGACAGACTAGCGAGTGAGCGCGCAAGGGCATCTGCAGAAGAACGCTTCGTGCAACTCAAGGAAGATATCTGGAAGGTGTGAACGTTTTCTTATTTAAGCAGATATGTACTCATCGATACCATTCCCCATCATCTAGCAATTGCTAAACGCTGGAGGCGCTCTTACCAGGTTTTTAAACACTCATGAGTCCGCCGTCGACGTTCTCAATACACTATGTGCTGGAGTAATACCGGAAGGCAGGCTCTCTGATGCTTACTATATCGTCGAAGCAGGGGATCCAAAACTACACGACGCACCTTTCAGTGCGCATATCTACCAGGAGCTTCTCGACCGCATCCAAAATAGTCAGATACAGATACAAGCATTGGAAGCAGAACTCGCTCTACCTGTGACGCAAGAGAGCATCGAGCTCAAGGAGGATGTTGAGACGCGGCTCAAGAAGCTCTATCGTCTTCTGGATAAGTTCGAAGATCAACTTATCGACTTCGGTGAACCTCCGCCGAAGTTTGAACATGTTATTCCACTCAGACAAGCAGCATTGGAAAAGCATCGTGCGGCGCGAAGTGGTGGTAGAGCGAGGTTTGTGGTTGCAAAGCTGAAGAACTTCATCGAGAGAAGTATCGAAGCGGTAAGGTCTAGAAAAAGAGGCAAGCAGAGCGGCTGATGTTCATGCCCGATGACATTGTTCGGGGTGGGCTGGTTAGCGGTTGGTTTTGTTCTGGCAAGGATTACCATGCTCATTTTTAATATTCGATTCATGGTTTATCTTGCATATATTGTATATACATTATTTATTTCGAACTTACAAGTCTATATTGTATCCTCAAAGGCAGTCAAAAGCACTGACCCAGGAGAATAGGGGCTGCTCCGGGTCAGTAACCCAATTGAGGTGTTCATGCCGGTTGACATCAAAGCCGAGAGCCGATAGCACAGCCACTAACTATTGGCACCTTGACGCCATCTTGCACGATGACAAGACCATTCTCCTGGTCTACCCGAGTCCATAACCATACTATATAGCGCCTTAGCTCAACAATTTCTGGTCATAAATTGTACTAAGGCATCATGTTCTTTAGACGTCTTCCTCGTAGTCTTCATGGCCGACGGCTGTTCTCAACGCCACCACCTGCTGCCAACCAAACTCAACGACACTGGCGTCCTTTGACAACCTTCTCAGCCGTCGCAGTAGCATCTGTCGTGGCAGGAACACTAGGTGCTATCTATCCACCACCACCTATCTCTATCTTGTTTCCTAGAGCCGCGCCAGGACCCCCTGCAGATGCCAACTCTCCAGAGTCTCTAGCATATTCAGCGCAGTTGGAGGAAAAATTGCAGGAATTGCCACTCCTAAAAGAGCTACGAGGGCGGGAGGATGCCAACGACTGGTATGAAACACGGCCCTACCAAAATTTTCCTGAAGAGCGTCGGGTGAACAACCTGACTGCTGGTGCACTACGCGGGCCAGGGAAGCTCGCACTGGTTCCTCTGATCCGAGTAAAAAATGACGAGTCTGAAAGCCTGGTGTTCTTACATCTGGGCCGAGGACTTTGTGGTCATGATGGGATTATACACGGTGGATTGCTAGCCACGCTGTTGGACGAAACGTTAGCTAGGACGGTATGGTTTCTATTTTTCCGTCTTTTTTCCAGATAGTTGACAAGGAAAAACTCGAATTCAGGCTATTTGTAACCTCCCTGAGAAAGTGGGAGTCACCGCTAACTTATCTCTCAACTACCGTGCACCAACTATGGCCGATCAGGTGAATATTTTTATAGACCTTATCTCTTGCTCACTTGGGAAAAATACTCACATTTTAACAGTTCGTGGTGATCAAAACCAAGATCCAGGAAGTCAAGGGGAGAAAAGCGACGGTGACGGGCCGGGTTGAAGACCTGAATGGTACAGTCCTTGTGGAGGCTTCAGCCATGTTCGTTCAACCCCGTTATGCGAAACTGCTTCACAGCGACCAGCTACGCAAGCTGATGGGTGAACCACCAGCTGTGGTGAAGGGCCACGAAGAGCCTGTTCTGCTAGCGGATGGCCAGGATCTCAATCCTAAACATAAACATCGTTGATTTTATGATTTTCATTCAGTCGATCTGACGGTTTAATGCACACACTAGATGAAGATACCATAATTTGATTAGGATTTGTACGGAACCGCAGATACTTTGAACAAACTACACTCCTGTGCGAAGGACTCGTTGCGTTGAATTCGGGCACTACTCTATGATGCGTCATATCTCCGCTGGATAGAAGTATCACCCAACCGAGTATGCTCATTCTTTGGTCAGTCCTTATCATGCTAATCATTCTCAATCACAGAATTCTACATCTCACAAGAACATTGATAAAGCTTGCTCGGGTATAACGGTTAAGGCTTATCATGAGTGATTCTCCTTATTTTCCGGGATGTTTCATCATGAGAGGCTCAAAATCCATCATAGATATGTCTACTAGTGCTGTGATGGTGGAGAATGCATCTTCTTTTTTCTTTGTTGGCGAATGTCCCAGATTGAAGCGATGGGATGTTCATGGCGGCCGACATAGCCGTTGAAGTATTCCTTCAGTTTCGGGCAAGTTCTCAGCATAGACGTGCGTCTAAACCACTTGCTTCTGCTAGCGGTCATAAGGGAAAGACACCACGTCTTGGATGCGCTCATCATTATGGTCGTCTACTCTGGCCAATTTGCGACCTGAGCCGTCCCCATCTCAGCTTCATCAAGTGATTTACGGGAAGTTGGTTGTGAAGTCGATCTACTGTTACACACGAGCCTTTTCCCTTGCTATCTGATCAAACCACCACTATGAGAACGCAACACTCCGGCATTTTGCCTCACCTAACAACTTTTTTGCATAGGCGCAGCATCCTAGTCAATGCGTGGGTTTACCTTTGGAAGCATGATTGTGGCTCATCATACCCGCTTGGGTACGATGTGTGATCTCTCACAAACCGTGTAATTGACACTCACCCCGCCTCCTCCTCTCACATCAGCCAGGGCTGAAGTAAGGCTTAAAGGTACGTGTCAGTATACACTGGGTGTGCTTGATTCTATATTTAAATTTAAAGTATAATTAGGTCAGTGGTCCTACACGCGACAAGCGACAGTTTTATCCGTCGGCCCAACAGTGCTCAACAGCTCTATTCAGATGACGGGAGTCACCGGACGTCATCTGGCCATTCTTTTAGTGATGCTGTCTGAGGATGACATGTGCCTGTCCGAGGTGTTTCAGGACGGCAAAGCTACCTAATGACAGTGCTACTCCAGGTAATTGATTTCCGATTCCAACCAAGTCTCCACGCAATGATCTTGTTTTGCTAGTACATGCTTACATGGTATGGGTGAGGCGAAGGATCAGGGGTATATTGCAACCTACATAG
This sequence comes from Panaeolus cyanescens, assembly GCA_002938355.1. Classification (NCBI taxonomy): domain Eukaryota; kingdom Fungi; phylum Basidiomycota; class Agaricomycetes; order Agaricales; genus Panaeolus; species Panaeolus cyanescens. Next base: position 29,425 of record NHTK01006098.1, read on the forward strand.
GGGTAACAAGGGGTAGGTACATATGTCCAATACCAGGCTGATATCAGTCCATGCGTGTGTATACTCAGCTGCAGATGTGTACCTCTTCCCGTCAGTTCGAACATCGGACTCTGATAGACCCCATGTTCAAAAGCTCTTCGTTCCCCAACCTCTTCCAGATCGCTGCAAAATATTACAGCAGATAAAGCGCTTGGAATCAGTTGGAATCGCTTGTATCAGCTTTGCCGCGTTTGCATCTGAGCGATAAGAACCGCCCTCAGTGTGATGGCATCAAGAACTCGCTCAGATGGAGAAAGATCAAGGCGAAGGCAAAGCTCCTATACCCGTAGGTGCTCCCTGGTTTGACCCCTCGAGTCCAGCATCCGTGTATCTTTGTGCAGACCCAATGCAGACCTGTTCAACGATATAAGGTCTGCGAGTCACCTTTTTCTCCGTTCTCGCAGTGCCAATCGAAGGTGTTCTGTGGACGTGAAGAAGTGGGCTTAGGGGGCAAATCGTGGCCCATGAAGCGGATACCAGAAACGAAATAAGCATCACATATTGGAACTAGAGCGAATGGCCGCAGAGCGGCATTTCCCTTGCTTGCGGAAATAAATGAACAAATTCTCTCTCCTAAATTGTTGCTAAATCGCTACCAAAACTGAGTAATTTATTTATTCATATGAAACAGCAAACGAAATGCAGCATAGATATGTAATTATAATTGTTCTGTTGGCGAACCATGTCAGGTCGTGTTGCCAATTACAATGCTAACGTGATTTTGGGACTGGGTTGAGTTGATAACTTGAGCAGCAAGCTCAGAAGGTAAGCGATCTCCTCAAAGCTTGTGGACATGCATGGCCGCGCAGCTCCACACAGATCCTCCGGACGGCGGGATCCTCCCGAGCGTCTGAATGACACCAAGAGTTAATACGAATATTGTGCAATTGGCCAAAAAAAATGGCAGAAAGGGAGGTATAAGGTGTGCCTTGAGGGGGTGGCCGAAATCTGAAAGTGGCCGAACCAGCGGTTGACGATAGCATTTCGATAGCATTGATACAGTGTACAGAGGCTTGAGCTCAGATATGGTTGGTTTTTCTATCTTACTGAATCCTAATATGCTGAGAGTTTTCAGCTTTATGGCACAGAGAGTTTGAATTATATACTTTACTTATAAGAATACTTACAACGAATGTAAATACAAGAGTTACGGTTGAAAGAGCGCGCTTGCTCGAAGTTTCGAACAGGAGGGATGAACCAAAAAAGGAGTTGCTTACAAATGTCGAGATGTTGAGTTCCTGGTGGCATGGTCACATGATTATGCACCCGCCATGTACCCTTGCAAGCAAGGGAATAAGCGTAGGAATGATTTACGATTTCCGTACACAACATGATACAGTCTCATGATCAAATACCCTAGATTGTTTTTTGAAAATCAAGAATCGCCAGTGCGGAGAAGCTTCCAATGAGTGCTTCTGTCTTGGGCGTCTTGGGCGTCTTGGGCGAGCTTGGGCTCTGCCATTGGTCCCCCGTCGCGTGTCGGGCCGCCATCCACATTCCACACATGGCTCCCTCACACTGTTCCGCAACGTGATTGTGGAGATCGCCCGCCGCCCTCAGAGTGCCAATGAGTGAGTCTTGGCATAGCGTCTTATACTTAGCGTTCCCTCACGACAGTCCATTTTGCAAAGTCAGTGTATGTACATAGCTGCCATTCATTCTTTGCTAACAGCATAGGAACCGCATTTCTATTCTACGGCTGCTATAGTAGGCGCGAGAGCCAGAGAAAGACTTTTTGGGCTGCCCGTCTCCTACGACGACCGACTCTCTCACGAATGTCATGTCATGTTTTAGTGTGGACACTGGCAGTATCCGTAGAGATGAACGTAAGTTACAGACGGCCTATGCTTTGCAAAAAAGCCTTTGCTGAATGCTTTCCTGCATTCCTGGGCTTTGAACCTTGAACAAGAACCAAGACTTTGGATGCAATAACTTTGGATATGACTATGGTTCCTGCGATCAGATCTTCCCTGACAAAAAGCAGCGGGTTCCGCGTTCGCAGCATTCGCGCTGTTTGGAATAACGGGGAATCCCTACATATGTATAATGATGTTGACTTGCAAAATAACAGACTCAATCACCTACTCACATATCTTCGGGCCCTTCCTGTCGTCTTCTCACACAGTGCGGCTCCTTGCGACTATATTATTCTATCCATCACTAAAAAGCGATCTTTAAATTCGCCTACCCATATCCTCCTTCATTCTCTCCGTATTCACCACCAAACACACTCCAACCTCATCAATACCTGTGCTACTTCTCACCGACGGTCAGCCGACATAGTCGTCGTGATTCTTCGTGATTCAATTCCCCACCGTGTACTACTCACGACCATCTTTCTTTGATTAACGGCTGGGTATACGCATGCCTCTTCTCTAGCTCCACGCAACCGATTGATCCAGAGCTCATCTATTTTGAGCTCAGTGACTTTTCAACCATATTCCCACTACCGCCCACTTAAATAAAACCTATTGTTCAGATATGTCGTTCTTTTCCTCCAGTCTATCGTCTTCCTCCAACAAGCCTGCTCGCCGTGCAAGTGCTTCGCCAGCAGTGGTGACAAACATCCTCAACAATATGTACGCGCATCAACCACCGTCTAGAGTCTATACGGGATCCAGTTCAGGGCCTTTGGACAATTGGCAAGATGGGAGTCAGCGAGGGGATATGCGTTTGCGTCGCACGAGTTCACATGAAGACAGGTTGAAGGCCGTCGGTTCGTCTCATCTATGTATCACACCTGTCCCTCAATAACGATGCCCGTACTCATTTTGTAGCCTATGTACCCCCTCGCCTCTCGAACCGACCGAAAACGTCGGCAGGTGGAGGCTCCCGTTCAGCATCCAGGCATATGATACCTGCACCAGAAGCAGGATCACTACCAGTTGCAACGGCCACGGCTAACCCAAGACGGGAACTGTCTCCTGCTGCTTCTCGAACTTCAGCCGAAACCTCATCGACAACGTCAACGCTACGGCTTGTTGGGAGAGGAGGAAGTGGGTCGAAGTATCGTGTCGTTGCGCCTAAACCACCGACCCTGGACATCAATAACTTACCGAAAGGGGTCTCAGGCGTCGCGTCTGCTCCACCGCCACCCCCTGAAGTACCCAGTTTCCATCGGCCAACAGGGCGGGGCGGCGTAGGCGCGCGAAAAAAATCATTGGATGCTCCGCCTGCGATACTCAGTAAACTACCGTTGAAGAGAGTCTTATCCACGAAATTTCGAAAGGATCCATCCTCAAGAACGTCTGTCAAATCCGCAGACTCGATTCGAGATTACCCAACATCACCTCCAATTTCTGGTCTGCGCCCTCATTATCGCACTAACCGCAGTACCGGCTCCCTTGCAACGTTCAATACAAATAGCGACGGCATTTCCTGCTCTCCGCGTATACCCGAGTACCCAGATGGAGACGATGATTTCATGGATGCATATCTTCCGCCTCTGTCGCCTTCCTCGTCAACGTTCGAAGGTATGTAAAATTCAAATCAACTCATCATGTCATCAGTTTCAGACTGGTTTACTAATAGCGACCTTCATCCTTGCAGATCCACCCGGTTGCTCTACGCCCGCTAACGGTTCCAAGGGAAATTTCGTTAAGCTCGCCAAAATGCTGGGAGAACTCCCACCACACGAGATATACGAACATCTATACCGGCAGCAGCATCTGATGCATGTGATGCCTCCAACGCAGGATGAACCATCTCAGGACGACAACTTGAAAGCCGCCATCAAAGCATCGCGACGGTCAAGTATCTCAGCCAGTATCACATCTTTCTTCTCCCCGGTCCGAGCTCGTGGCTCGGGTGCTTCTCAGCATACGTTTTCTACGGCGGATGGGATGCATCCAGGCAGCCTCGCAGACGACGCTTCAGACTCGTGGGGGCAATCAAGTATTACAGGAGGAGTAGACGATTACGACGCCCAGGCAAGTCTATATCGCCGAACCCTGGAATCTCCCATTTTCTTTGCTCCTCCTTCACCTACATTGGTACCCCCTCGGAAGGCGACTCAGGCTCCTGCAAATTCTCTTTCGACAGGTACTTCCGCAAACGACCCTATCACGGTGCCAGACAGCCCCACACCGAAACCCATCCCATCCCTCCAAGTCGACACATCCTCCCTCGACCCGATCGATTCAGAATGTGGCTCATCGCCCTCACCGTCTCCCACAACCCCTGTCCCCACCCTGCACCGCACGAAATCGCACTCTCATGCCAATCGAACTATTGTTCGAGCCTCACGTTCTGCCTCTTTGTCCCTAGGCACCGATGCATTGAAGGCTTTGCATCACGCAAATGCCAAAGCCAAGGATCCTGATCATGACAGCCAGCTCGATGGGAGTAGACCATTAACACCGTTCTCGACGCTGTCTACGACCCATAACGATCCAGGTCAGAGGCTACCTGAGCTATCGCACTGGCTAAGTCATGCCGAGATGTCGGCTCGTGCAGGTACACCGTTTGGCACCCTACGCAGCGAGTCGCCAGCTACGATGCAGACGTGGTCAGGCGAGTGGAATACGGATATGCAGGACGTGATCAGGGCCCTACGGTTACTTCGATAACGTTAAATATCGCATGAAGGACGAGGTCTTTTCATCTTTCTGTCCGGATTCTTTTCTACTGGTCTGAAAGTTTCCCATTCCTCTCTCCGACTTGGCGTCGACCTTGATGTGTGGTACTTACAACCATCGCTTCCGACTCGGAGTCAAGTTGTACTTATAATTCGTTTTTCACTCTTCATTTATTGGTTTACGCAAGAGTCAAGCCTATTCTCTTGCAGCATGCTGGTCTCGACCGCTCCTTCTCCTACTTTATTTAATATTGCATAACATGTAGTTCATATCATTCTTACACTTAGCTCTCACCTATTCAATCGTCTCCTGAATTATTCCTTGATCCACCTTTGAAGCCTTTCAAATTCGTTCCTCACCTGGCCCTTGTCCAAATATCTTTTATCCATGAAATTCAGACGGAATGAGCACAGGGCATGCTCGAATATGTGTCGTCGTTTGGCAGGTCCCCCCACATACACTCCGATCTTTGTCAGTGTGCCTTTCTTCACATAATTCGACAACATCTGTGCAGCATCACTGACACAAATCCTGTCCAATCATCTATCGTTCTTGCTGGCTGCCTCCACATCGTACCCACGCCTGATGTGCGATGATATTAGAAAGGAAATTGAGGGTAAGCTCTATGCGAATGGCTTGACATCACACGTGGTGGCAGTGAGAAAGAAGCAGTCATGCAAACGCAAGTGCAGAGGCTAGACTTTGTGTATCGACTAATTAGAAGCCATGATGTATTCATTTGAGGCACCTGAGATTATACAAATACCGTAATGGTTAAGATACAGAACTAGATGGTATTAAACGGTCCAAGGTCGGTGATAGTTGGTGGATAGGGTTCGCATAATTAGAGAAAGTATCAACCATATTTAACGAAATGGTCGTTGAAACTCAGCACTTTTGGGATGGGTGCCTCCCGATTCGTATTGTGGTTGACCGCCTGAAGAATAGCTATCAACCCCTCCGAAAGCATGTTGGCCAGAGGGCATTTGGTTTTGGTTTTGGTTTTGGTTTTGTTGGACAATCCCTCGGAGATCTTGAGCTTGATTTGGGGGTAACCCAGAGATAGCATCGTCGCGGTGATGCTGAGGAAAGGTGCTCTCATGATCACCTACGGAACCTGTAGCGCCAGCTGTTGTGGAGCGTGTCGCAGTGTTGTCTCCTGAGCAATTTGCTTTAGTCAATCAATATTATGAGGCGTATCATGCAGGGGAGCCTACCTGGGTACACATTTGGATCGCTATATGCAGACGACTGGTAGTTACCGGCCGTTTCAGTGGTTCGAGTGTATGGATATTGATTATCGTGTGCATGATGTCCCGCAGTTCGTCCAGTCTGCGCATTAGAATCAAAATAAGTCCTATGGCCTCTGCTAGACATGGGCATCCTGAGCACCTCCATAGCCCTTGACATTTCTGCTCTGCCCTTCGTAGCAATGGCGTCGTTCTTTGCTTCACCGTCTGGGCTCTTCGCTATGGTGTCTACGGCGCCCAATAGCGTACCGCGGAGGTTTTCTCCTGCTCCTATTGGAACAAATTCAAAAGTCCATCAAGATCGGTGAAGAACCCTATGCGTGGGGGAACATCGTACATACCGTGCACAAGACGAAATACACTCCTGGAATGCAACTCATTGAATCAGCTGCCCCATTCAACATGTTTCAGAAAGTAAGTCAACCCTTACGAGGTTTTATCTGCCAAACCGGATCCTGCTCGACGAGGTTCGTTTGAAGTACTGTTATGCGACATAGTGGTGAATTATTGCTGATTCTTCGTGTCGTATGGCTCTAATATAGTGCCTACGGAGTTGAGATTTGGAAACTGAATAATAAGCGCTCCAACTTCGTCATGGAATTTATCTCGAGACTGTGGGGACGATGACGTCTACGATGTAGTACAAGTCACACCTTTCTGAGAGATAAGATAAGCTCAGGATTAAGACCGTGAAGGGACTGTGATCGTCATTGTGCAATGTTATCTTTAGTACCAGCGCTGATATACCATGTTGATGACAACTAGTTTGACATCGCTTCGTGGGGGCCTAGACAAGGTCCATGTACTTGGGTCCTTGAGGAGCCAAAATAAAATGTGCAGGGATGTCCACTGTGAAGACAGCATAGACAGCATGACTTCAGCCAATCACCGCCCCTCGTCATCAAGATCTGGTCATGAAACCAAGCACACGGTATACTTGTCCCCAAATGGATCCCCTAGCCTGACGCAAAAATCTATAAATTGAGCCGCTTTAGCATGCATACCTTCATACTTTCTCTTCCCTTTTCTACTTCTATTGACCTTTCTTACTGCCGCTTCTGATGCGTGTTGTGCATACCATCCGCGACGAGAGGGAGTCCTGCGTACTTTCACACACCCATGATACATATCAACCTCGTCAGTTGGACGAAACGATGTGCCATAGGTCGTGGCGGCCGCAAGGATTACCCTCTCTTGAAAGTTTGGTTTTGCCGCACAAGATCTTGCACTGCCCACCGTCCAATGAGTTGTATGCTCATCAGCATCTTCAGGATAAGACGATACTATTCGTTGCGTAGCTTTGACAGCGGCCGAATTTCATCTACTATGCGTGTAACGGGCACTGATTGCGTTATCATCGAGGGAAGGCCTGTGTTTCTTCCTTGCTCTATCTCCGCGAAACCCAGCTGAGATTCAAACCGTTGTGACCTTTCTACATGTCATGCTCCAACTTAGCCAGTAGACACGCGTTACAGAAGGCGTCAATGTAATCGTTTTTCTCGACAGTGGGCTATATATATATGTAACCATGTCTCGCGGACTCGTCGACACAAATAGCAGACAGAATTCTAGCGCACGTTAAAGTGATCTTGGTGTATTACAATCAGCCTTGTATTCTATGAAGTCTCCCATCGACGTGAGGACGTGAGATTATGTCAGAGAAGTAAAATCAAGAGCCAATGAAGGAGGCTAATGGCAATTGGTTCGCTTTATGTCAACTGAGAAGGGTTAGCAGGACTCAGGTTTAGATTTGGTTTAGCTTACTGGAATCGTCCATATCAGCTCGAATGAATGGTATCTCAGCCATCGGTGACGCTTGACCTTGTGGCCCTGCAGCTGAGGCATTGGCTGGCAGTAAAGTATAGAATGATGACTCGGAATTCATTCGAACCTACAAATGCACCGCCCTATCAGTTAGCAGTGGAGTCTTCTGACCTGCTCCCACCTGGACCTGCAGGTAATCGACCTGTCGAATATGCTTTCCTGATATATCCTTACAGTATGGCTGTTGGTTTGACATCTCTGACTTCGCCGTCAACTCTCGTACATACGGAAGAACATATTTCGAACTCCGTGACACTTTTACCTTTCCATCACTGCCCGTACGTTCGTCATAGATTGTTGTCCATCAGACCGAATGTACGTTATTCATAGAATCTGTTGTGGTCTTATACCCATGTGAAGTTTGATTACAGACTGTGGGCGACAGTACCCTATACTTTGCGCTTATTGCCTGGCTTGGAACCTTTACGAGGAAAATACTTCACAACTTTTCCCAGAACCACGAAGCAACCGCGAACCCGGATCCACTCTCTGCCTCTCCAATGAGCGAAGCGTCGAAGGTTATTGGACGCATGCCTTTTCCGTCAACATTTTACTCACTCCAAAAGCTTGCCTATCTATAACGTGAGACTGATAGGTGGTAGAACCTCGTGATGGGTGTCCTACCCTAGCAAGGCACTATCGATACCAGCCGACGGGCGAGCCGTAAGGCGCAAGACTTTTTATTGTCGTTCGAATGATTCAACTTTCCTTTTCACCCATCACGAGGCACTCACAAAACAGTTCAAGTTCTCGGCAGGGACAGCATGTGTTCATTGCTGTTAGATAAAATTGTCAAGGCGTCCTGGACTAATACAAAGCCGGCGGTGGACCTACTGTTGACCTTTCTCCAATCAGGTCTTACATACATAAAACTCACAAGCCTGGCACAAAGAAAGGCCGAGCCTGACAGGATATGACGAATGTCTTTTCAAAAGTTGACAGGCGGTTGTTCAGCCTTCTTTCCGTTTTGGTTTCAACAACCTAAGGGCGGTGATCGGGGAACTTGAAACTTCAACGGCGATGTACACATAGCAATAGAAGCGATGGAAACCTTTTATATACTCAGAGGTTTATCCCGACCTTGATTTCCAACACATTATGGATGCGGTTTCTCTGCTCTGCGAGACGTCTACAGCGTCACGCGCATAAAGATATTTTGCGGGGCAGGGATGAGACTAGCCCTTGTTTCCTCGTCAATGTCCCTGAATAAAATACAGGTTTCTACTCCTTTTTTAATGACTGAAAAGTAAAAGAGTGGCCCCTAAATTACGTCTGGAGGACCTTGTTGACAGACGCCGTCCTTCATGACAGGACCTTGTTTGGCCCCTTGTGGACCGTCACGAATACCAGCTTCAGGATGGAGATAATTTGGTCTCTCCATAGACTTGGGGTAGGGCAGTACTGATAGAAGCAAAGCGCAGAATAAAATCAGATTTAGTACACCACACCAGTGTGTCCGATTCCTCTATCATGGACAGCAACTGCCATATATTGCTACTCGTGGATTTGTTGCAGTTGTGACACTGGCAAGTCCAAGGACTTGATTCGTGCTATTATTTAAGCGGAAGGACTGTTGTACATCAATCAACCGTGGACCACCTTCTCCGCTATCAGCAAGGCCAATTTTTGTGGATATCGTGAATCGTTGAGCTTTTAAGGACAATTACCAGATAAAGTCAAGACTTCCGGATTAGTCGGAGCGGCATCTCGGCAACATTGATCGATCACGCATCATCTGCTCCCGAGCTTCGCGAAGCCCCTATGTGCAGGAAATGCGCGCCTCAATAGTGCTCGAGTTTCTACCTTGTGTCGACATGAGCGGAGTAGTAAAGAGAGTAGTCCAGATCTTTAGCAGTGACAATAAGTATTCAGATGAATTAATGGAGTTATTTTCACTATAGCAACATGCCTATGGGAAATGCGCGGGTGGACTTGTTATCAATGCAACATATCGCTACTACATCTTGCAATGCGCTTGGTAAAAACCGTCGACGAGCCTGCAATAAAAAAAATCAAATTAAACTCTTGATAGATTATGGTTACCATATTCTGGGAACTCCGGACACAAGCTTTTTTCCACTCAAATTGTATGGTGGGGTTGGCTTCGGCTGCAGAGAGCACTCAGGCTAGTGCATGATATCAGACGGTGACGCATTGTGTGACCCAGTATAATCTGGAGGGTAGATACAGTGCGGTCATTCTCAATTGTGATATGTGAAAACCGTGAAAGTTGAATATCACATCAAATATCATATATCACTCTTAGCTTCTCGTAATTGTAATGTTGTATAACCCAGAGACAAGCGCACCCAATCTCTGTCATCGGATGGCCTATAACGAGCAACACCGTTTTGCCCGCCGAATAGCGTGCTTCTCGTTCTCACTGGATACCATCTTTCAGGCCGCCGCCTTATTCGGAGAGAGTGAAAGTAAACGCTCCTCGCCGTCTCATTCATATGTGGCATATGCACCTCACCCGCTCATCCCCTTTTTTCTGTTCACCATTGGTCTATTTTTGCAGATACTGTGGCTAATGAAGTTTTGGCCCGTGGTTAACAACTCCTTTGTAGATCTTTATTGGGTGGAGCAAGGTTTGGAAGGGTCAATGACGCCGCTTAAAAGTCCGTCCATTGGCACAATCGCTGGTCCTGGTGTCCCTGCTCTGATGAGTACCAGTGAAACGAACTCACCGGCTATCCTACAAGAGTTAGAAGAGACAGAAGAGTATATCGCACGATTTAATAGCGCCAGTGATAAGCATTATGGAGAGGAGGATAACTGCGTCATCATTGCGACAGAGCACGCACAGATGAGGTATCTGCCATTTTACATGACGGGTTCTATATGTCGAGGTGTGAAATGTTCCAACACAATTGCTTCAATTATATTAACGTGTAACTGAATTTCTACAGCATGTCTCGTAGTTGTCTTCTCAACTAGACACTTCGACCTCTCACAGGTGTTGGGTGTGATTTATTTCCTCGTCAACGTCTACGCCTTCTTTGGAATTTTAGGAGGATCGGGAGGCCAACTCTTTCCCCCAAAAAATGTCCTAACATACCATGTTATTCGACTGAGAATGGCGATTTCGGCTTTATACCTGTGGAAAATCCGAGGCGCTCTTGATGTAAGCATTCTTTGATTGGAATACATAATCTGAGAAACACGCTAATTAAATTTCTCGTTCTCTCGCTATCAGATCATTCCTCCACCTTCAATCAAAGACAATACATTAATTTCATTCTTCTTTCTTACATTGGTATGCATCACACCCATGCTATTGTGATATCAATGTACGACACTAACTTCTTTTGCGCGTGGAATCACAGGCGCTGTCCACAGGTCCGGATCCTTCACTGGGAGTCTTACTCGTCTTGGTTCTATTCGGTTTTGCTCAAGGGCAGCACCATGATATGGAATGGCAATATACCTTTACTTGGTCGGGTCTTCTTGTTCTGATCTTCGTATGTCTGGATGTAATCTTCGGAGTACGGGTGCGACGTGCGATAGGTTTACAGCCATCCGAATACTTGAGATAAGACTAGATGACCCAAGCACTATTGATATAGACGCAAAAATTAAAATTGATTTCTCCTCGTGAATGTTTGTTTGCAAGAATTCAACAAGAATAATCAAAGAATAATCTTAAAATAATCCCCAGTCGTTCTCGAGGCGCAAGCAAGTGTGAAGGAGAGCCTGAGAGAGAGGCAGAGAATATGTCGTAGGGTCGGCGTTTGCCGACTTGCTGATGATTTGCAGCAATCATCTTGATCCCAGTTTGATCCCAACATCTTCCAGCTTCCTCCCTGCCATTGTGAGTACAAATCCTCAGACATTTTCCTCATAGAATGCCAATACTGATCCTGTAGGTCCAGGTACGAAATGATAGCACAAGACATCTACATGCACCATATCTGACAGCGAGCGCCTTTGTAATGTCAGGTTTTTCCCCAATTGGTCAGAGGCGTTCAATCGAATTGGCATGATCCCGCCAACTGGTCGTCTTCCTCCCATTAAACGGATTGCTGATACAGACATACATATCTTGATTGATGCTGTTGACTACCTATGCGTCATTTACAACCCAGAAGTCCGGGGATCACGCAGGCGCGGCCTGACCAGGGACACACCAGGAAAAACCGCTGACGACCAAAGCGCTCGTATGAGACTAGATGAACTAAGGACGGACGATTTTGAGAGGGCATACGCGATTAAATGGATGACAGCACTTATTGCCTCATTAACGTCGGACGAAGACACCTACCAAGCGCCTACTCACGATCGCGACGAAAAAACATCAACTTCATCAGAAACTCTCCTCCAAAAAGCTGCCTCATTACTTGCTATCTGCGCAGGCACAGCGTCCGCAGGAGAAATCGTCCGTAACTTTGCCTTTGAAACGAAAGACGGCCAGCTGCTGAGGGTGGATCTGAGGGATGTGCCTTTGGATAACCAGGACTATGGCAGCGTGGGGGCTCAAACTTGGGGAGGAGCATGCGTTCTAGCAGAGATGATCGTTGAAAAACCACACGAGTTTGGTCTAGTTGCACCTGCGTTAGGCACGAGCCCAGTGCCGGGAAAGAGGATCCGCGTTTTGGAGCTAGGAGCGGGTACAGGACTTGTTAGCCTCGCTGCAGCCAGATGGGTTGAAAGTTTCGCCACACCGTCATCTAACGTGGATATCGTTGCAACCGACTATTATCCATCTGTGCTGGAAAACCTAAAGACCAACATTCAGTCTAATTTCCCCTCAACAAACCTGGACGTACTGTCCATTTCGGCTTGCAGGTTAGACTGGTCTTCGTTTTGCTCCTGCAAGGATATACCACCCCAGCTCGACAATGCTTTCGACGTGGTGTTAGGTGCAGACATAATCTATGAAGCATTACATGCCCAATGGATCAAATCATGCCTCGAAACGCTTCTTCGCCGGCCAGGAGGAGGTCCGAACGATGATCCATTGTTCCATCTCGTCATTCCGCTTCGTTCTACACATACCTCAGAGTCCAACACAATTGAACAAGTGTTCCCAAAGCAACAGGAAACAGGTTTTGAAGGAGGTAAAACAGACATGAAATTGGTCATTAAATACAAGGAGGTCATAATCTGCGAAGCAGAGAGAGGTAGAGAGGAAGAGGAGGTCAGATATTCATACTATAGGATGGGATGGGGTTTTCATAAGTAGAAAGCAAGTTCTTTGAATCGTAAAAAACATTCAGGCGTGATATATATGAGAATTGAGAACGAGAAAACAGAACCGACAAGCCAGAGAAGGGGTGAGCATCAAAAAAATGAAACAGAAAAACCATGAAAAAGGTTCGACAAGAATCAAATGTCATCGAGGAGGTAAACGCCCCAATCACCAATAACTTTTAAGCATAGCTTAAATTAGTTCGTCAACTGAAGTAGTTGTGCCCGGTCTTCTCGGACAGCAAACAGCAGGATATAGTTATGACCTTCGGATTTGCGTTTGTTGGCGGCATCGCGAACAGATTGAGCGTAGCCAGAGTATCCTGCAGGGAAGAGGGACGCAATCGACTTCCATGCGTCTTCTTCGGTGACCCATGCAGGATTTTTTATCATGGCTTCAAACAAGCCAGGAGAGACGTCTACAGCCAGGACCGGCATCCCAGTCTGGAAAGAGTTCTTGATAGCACGAGATTTGTCAAATGCTAAACGTGCGTTTTAGTGTGAATTGAGTCTCGTGAACATGACAACGCTTACCCTTGTCGAACACAATCTGTTTTGTCTGCTTGCGCTGCTTCTTGGGATCGGGAAGCACAACGTGAACATCAGGAGCAGCAAAACCGTCCTTTCCGCTACCACTGGGCACAGGCATGTGTTCGGTGATGACAGGGGCACCGGAAGTTTGTGCATCAAGACGCTTCTGCTCGGTGATGGCGTGTTGAAGCCATGGGACTAGTTCTTGGAATGAAACTAAAACACCAATTTTAGTGCACGAAATTTTATTGTAATTATCCCTACGCACGTTCAACTTCTGTCCCTTTGAGGACACTCTTGACCTTGAAGGCAGCAGAGATGCGTCCAGGACGGGGGCGGGGTAATACAGTGAACCTGTTGAGCCGATTAGTAATGTTCGTGTATCCTTTCTGTTTGCATAGACGTACAGAATCCCCTCCCTAGCACAAGACTCCAAATGGTGCTCATGCTCAGATGCAGGAAGGCCCGTCTCGTACATAAGGTCCGCACTTATGTTGTTTCTCCAGAGATGGGCGGTGATATTCAGCCGTTCTCTCAATTGACCTGGAGTGTAAGACACAACATATACATCACATCGCCTTGGACTCCAGAATCCAAAAGATTGCCCTTCCTTGACGAGGTTCTTCAGCGATGCCTTTTGATAAACTGCAAGGGCTTGAGTGATCTTCTCCATCACGATTTGAATGCCAAACGCGCAGCTGGGTCCTGCACCTGCTTTATGCTGGGAGAACTTCGATATAAGCTTGTCATATCTTTGAAATTGCGTTATTAAAGGAGTCAGAGACATTCAGACAAAAATCATACCGTCCACCAGCGGCCAATAAATCCCAGCTCTTGTTGCGCCTTACGACCTCAATCAAGACTCCATCCTTGTGGTGCTCATGATGAACCCCGAGCATCAGGGGATGGAAGTAAACAGGACGAGGTGAGCGATTAGACTGTCCAAAAGTGAAGTGGAAAAGTTCGATCGTTTTCTTGACCTCTTTGATGGCAGGCTGCAGGAGTGTCACCAAAGTGGGTGAAACTCTTTCAAGGCGATTGACGATATCGTCCACACCAGCTACAACACATATAAACAACAAAAACGGACAGATAGGGCAATATTCTTACCAATGTCAGATAAAATTTCCAATTCTTCGACAGTGCTGCGGAGGAGACCCTTTTTAATGAGTAATTGACGTTTCTGAGACACTGTTGATTTAGCTTGATCAATTATATCAAGCACTGCATCCCGAATTTCTGCTGGGACGCGATTCAACGCCAGTTCGGTCACTACATAATGTAAGCATTCAGAATCACATTAATAAAGCATACGATACCCACCTTTTGAGTGAGAAATATGGATGTCATAGTGCTGAGACAAATTGGGGAAATTGTCCAAGATATCGTTGACGATAGAAATCATTTCAGCACCCGCAGCGATGGGACCCAACTCGACATCTGGAGTAATAATATCGAAGAAAGCAGCTTTCAGGTATTTGGGATGTCCCGGGACAGAGCTGATGAATACAATGTCAGAGGGTGCCAGAAAAAAGGAAAGTGATCATACGTACTTGGGCATGAACACATTCATGATATGGAATCGCTTTATACGTCGAATATTTTCACGCGCAGCCAATCTAGCGAAGGGAACTAGGATATCGTTGGGGAGAGCGACGACTTCACCATGTCGATCAACCAGAGTCACTGAGTTCTTCTCGTCTTGGTCTGTAATTGGCATTAAGAGCGGCGGCTCGGTATCGACTGCTCCATGAAGATGGAATATGGCGGTCAAGCGTTCTTGGACAGGTCCATTTAACGTGGCATACTCTGGGGACTCTGTCTCAATGTCGTAGATAAATGCACGCGATGGGCGTATGGGCTGTTTAAAGACCGTTGACAGTACTAGTTGATGGAGAGGGGTATCAGGCTTGACTGAATGATATGTAAGGAGCTGCTTCACGGTTCAATCAATGGTGAAATGCTTACTCATCCTGAGAGTGTTCTTGAAATGCTCATCCTCGACTCTGCTTGGCAAAAGTGGGCTTTGGGAAAGTTCTAAGGCTGTCGGACGCTTGTCTGGCTCGTGTTGAAGAAGCCAGGTAATAACTATGGTGCCGACACGGTTAACAAAAAGAAGAGAAGATAATATAAGTAACTCACTATCTCGTTGTCTGGTTCTATGGGTATCCCAAGAAAGGGGAAAGATAATGCTGGGTCTACGCAAATCTTCCAGCACAGCGATTCGCTCAGAACCAGTGGAAAAGAAATAATTCATCTCAAAGAAGACGATCTAAGCAGATTCGTGAGCCAACACAAAAATAAAAACAGTTTATGAACATACACCCAAACTATACATATCGGCCTTGGCGTGACTTTTGTGTTTCTTTGATTGAACCTCAGGCGCAATGTACAGACGTGTTCCTACTTCCAACGTCATATCGGCCTCTTGAATGACAGCTTGTGGCGATACATCGGATGGGTCCACAGCAGCAAGACTGGAAGTCGCGAGACCGAAATCTCCAACTGAGAAATAATATAAGTACAAATTGGTGGCGGAAGATAGAGAGAAGAATTTACTTTTACAATCGCCTTTAGCATCTGCAAATAACATCAGAAAAAAGGAGCCATAAACGTCTTCAAAATGGACCCACCAATAAAAATATTCGCAAGTTTGATGTCGCGATGAAGGACACCGAGGGTAGCCATGTGTGCCAATGCGTCCACAAGTTGTAGAAAGAGTTTCCAGGACTCATCCTCTGATAGCCCTTCCTCAATTCGCTAAAAAGGGTTTAGCATTGATAAACGTCGTGTGAGTGTGATAATAAAGCCTCACCTCCCGTAGAGTCTGACGCTCGACGAATTCCTAAACAGATGTCAGCAACTGCAATAAAATCAGCAAAAACCCTTATTCACCATCTGAATATACAATGTTCGTGATGCAGGTGGCATTGTCAAATTCAAACGCTTCGGACCGGAGCCAGATGAGCTCGCAGATCTGAAAAGCCCACCACCTTCTGAGCTGCTACTGCTACTGTCTTCTTCACCAGAAGTACCAGGAGAGCTCGCTGGCCCAAAGTGAATGCTTGGGAAAGATGAACGAGAACGGGATCTGGATCTTGACTTATCGAAGACGTCCATATCGACATAAAAAGCACCATTAATGGGCTGATTACGGATTGGACTTCCGTTGCTGGGTGGAACGGAGGTCATGCCCTCCTCCGATTCAGAATCAAACCCTGACTCGTCGTCAGACGGTACGGCGGACTGCGCTTCTGAAGTCTCAATCCAAGTCGTATAGTATCGCACAATGTTACGATGAGAGAGTCGACTTAAAGCTCTGACTTCGCGGAAAATCTTTGCATCTTTTTGCATGGTGCGTAGACGAACTTTCTTGACTGTGGTGGAATATGATCAGCATAACCATTCGCTTCGCTCTCACTTTATGATTCACGCACCTGCATAAATCCTACCATCAAGCGTCATTCTTGCCTTCACCACTGAACCGAACGCCCCTCTTCCCTGTAGCCGAAGTTATTCAGTACTACAAGTAAAAAAGTTAAAAGAGCGCGTACCAAAAGCTCTAATTCCTCCCATTCTTCCTTCCATCGAGATTTGGTCTTGAAATAATCAGCATCCGGTGAACCAACGGCAGGGAATGGAGTCGGCGTTCTGGGATCTGATCGGTATCAACTGAGTATGTCAATGTCATATAGTTAGTGAATGTATTTTACCGCTGCCAGAAATGGGTATTCCGATTCGACTTGACATCGGACTATGTGACGTGCTGCTATCGGCCAGTTCTGCTAGGAGAGTAGCACAGCTGACGCCATTCTTTCTTGGCGAATGGATCATGTTCATGATCTGCCGAGCGAGAGCAGGTGATATATCAGCTGTAAAAGTAAAGGTTAGGTAATGTATACAATCAAATCCAATGAACGTACACTGCTGTATGGCAGCACCAGCATCTGGGTAACGCTCCATGACATCTAGACCGATCATCATCTGCAGCATCACTACGCCAACTGAATGAATATCCCTTTGGTTGCTGTAAAACAGCGAAGACTCAGTCAAAGCATCTCGAGAGAGCCATGCCTGTGCAACTACAGGCTCCTCGGGGATGGGCGGAGTCATGTCTCCAAATGAATTAGAGCGATGTAAGTCGCGCAAGGTGGCGTGATACGTGGCATTGGAAAGCTTCACGGTTTTGGGCTGGCTAGGGTTATCCTGCTGAACAAGACCAATACAACGCGGATTGATACCTAAAACAAAGTCAGTTGGTATTAGGAAATTGACAATGAATATCGTACCCTTGTGATGTAATCCACTTATGTGTAAAGCACTGAGCGCAGTGAGCAGTTGTCGCGTGTAATCCTGAGAAGGATGAGTATATTCAACAGCTAGATAGAAATGGCGAGGTAAAAACGCACCAGAGCTCGTTCTTCTCTCAAAGATTCACATTCTAAAAGGACGTCGTGTAATGTCAAAGCAGGCTTTTGTTCTGAGAGTACCATGAGCATGGCTGGTTTACCCGAGGATGAAGGGGGAACGTGTAGTTTAACTCCATAAACCGTCAAAAGCTTTGGGTGGCGAATGGAGACCAATTTCTGAATATCCTCCTCGAGCTTTTGCAGCTTCTTTCTGCCAGATATCGTGAAGTAATATGGTGAGCTGAAGGTCACCATAAAGACCTCCAGTGGTGTAATTCCTGATAGGTCTTCTAGGATTGGCTCGGCCATGTAGACGAGCCCAAGAGGCACTGATCTGTCGTGAGCAAAGAATGGTCTATACAACGTAGATCTATGACATACCGGCTCTCGGATAGTACAATTTCACGCTGTTGAACATCTTTCCATTGATTTCTGCGTCGGCGAAGGTTTCGATGATGGTATCGGAAAAGGCAAAATCTTCTACAGATGGGACTTCAGTGGCTTCAGAGTTTGCTCGCTTCCTGGTTCTAATTTGCTCCTCCTTCGCCCAAAGATTCCGCATGCTGTCTGCTTGAATTTGTGCATCTAGCTCTCGAGCCGCTTGACTGACCCTCTCTTCTTCCTTCTCCGCTTCTTCCAACTCCCTCCGCAACCTTTCCTGTTTGTCAAGAGAAAGTGTTAGGCACTTTAAATTCTGAACCATGAGATATGGGGGGTAAGCAAGGCTTACTTTCTCTTCGTCTCGTGCGCGTTGGCTCATTTGTAGTGCGAGGGATCCTATTGCTTCCACTGGGGGCGTGATGTTCTTTGTTATCCAATCTTGACAAAAGGTTACAATCTAGTGTCAATGAACAAGGTCAGTACTTATATATGTATTTATGACAATGCGTAGGGCCGGGCCCACTGGGCCCAAAACAATGCGCACCGAAAAGACCATTTCAAACCCCCTCAACTTCTGTGCTTCAACGTTGATCTCATGCGATAACTTGGCAACTTGGCCATCGTTTATACCCTTGATGGGTTTCTCTATTGCGAATGTGGGACACGCAAGTCGAGGGTAGGTTTTGGGAAATCTGGTATCGTATGAGGATGAACGATAGGCGATGATCGTTGGGGGCCCGTGACTCACTTAACTCTGAGATTCAGGTAGACCTTTGACTCGTGGGTTGTATCGGGATGGGCTACCCGAATGATGAACTCGTGTAATCTTGCTGCACCCTGGAGTCATAGATCAGCATTGTCGATTGACCGGATGTTGAGACAAAGAAGACGGACCTTCCATGCCTTTGGTGGTGGCACTGGGATGAAGTCATTCGCGTAAATGGACTGCAACGCAGTGATTTCTAGTAATTGTGGGTCTTCTTCTGAATCCATGGGGACCTAGTGATTTAAGGCGGCTTGCTTCAATATGTTCTTTATAATATTCGCTCGTATAGTGAGTTTGGGTGACGACACTCTGAGTTGAATTTGATATATCTGAGGCTCTACGGCCAGAGATAGCGAACAAATGTACTTGAGAAGGGGAGGGCCCGATGGACCTCGGCAACTCAAGTCTCCATGGCTGACGATGCTACAAAATGTTTGGTTATGGGGGGTGTCTGTGAAGGAAAAAGGTGAAAAAAGCCAACATATATAAATGACTACAACGTGCCTGATGGTGACTTCACTTAAGGAGAAATCAATTGATCAACGAAACAACGTGTTACGCTTAGATTACCGTTTATCTTATCAACTATACCCACCTGGAAATCCCAAAACCTTCTTGTCCTGCGTTTCAAGCAGGGAATGGTGGTGGAAAGAGGTAAAGACCGCAAGTTTCCTCTTGTTTACAATCGAGTTTCAATTGCACAAAGACATTACATAACTACATTAGTATCCACTTGTAGAGTAAAATAAAATAAGCTAATAGTACGATAGCAATAACATGACTTATTATTATAACTCTTGTCTAATAAACCCGCATCTCATCAATGGGAACTACCTTAAGCGGTAAACCTTTTTTCTCTTCGTCCCCAAATTTTACAGACGGGCCTATAATCTGGGAAAGATTCCACACAACCTCATCTTCGGTGCATGAGAACTCGAATCGCGCCAAAAGGGTGGCGAGTAGAACCTCTGCAACGAGGTGAGCACCGAGTCAACCCATTGCAGAACATCAGAAAAAACCTACTCATTTCAAGAAGTGCAAATCTGTAACCCCTGTGAAAATAGTTAGGCTCAGACACATGTATGATGGATCATATAAAGAAACAACATACACGCAAGACCTCCCACCGCCAAGGAATGACAGCCTATGAAGAGTGACGGCAGGTCAGTAAAATTTTTGGAGCCAATCAGAGTCGAGATGGAAAAAAAGTTAGGCGATGGGTACTGACATGTTGTGATAAATCCCAGGAGGACGAAGTCCGTCATTCATAGGTGGCGTATACTTGACATTTGGGTTCTCCACCTCTCTAGAAGGGTCTAACCAACGCTCTGGCTTCCACTGCTTCGCGTCTGGTCCCCACACAGCTTCCATGCGGTTGCATCCCAAAATACTGACAAAAAGGGTGGTACCTTTGGGTACATTGACAGAGGTAGGCTTAACTAAACCATCTTCATCTGGACCAGAATACGGCAATACCGTGTCTCGAATCGCACTGCGGAAGAGTTAGAAGCTAGCCCCTTTACTTAATCTAAACAATAACACCCACGTTCTCCTGACAAATGGCACCGGAGGGTATCTGAAGTTCCGTTAACAGTCAGTCTGGCAGAACAATAACTTCAAAGCAGCTCCAATCGACTCACAGCCGTAAAGTTTCTTTTACTACAGCATCCAGCCACGGAAGCTCCGACAGGGCATCGTAACTTAATCGATCCGGATTGTCCGCCAAAACGTTGTTGTTCCGTGCCTCATGTAGTTCCTGCCTGACACGTTTCTGTGCATCTGGATGCAAAGATAGCAAATGAAGGATACGAGATAACAGTGACGACGTCGTATCTTGCGCTCCAAAAATCAACACGCTGGATATCAAGTTGACAGGAACTGTCAGTGTAGCCCCACTACAATCGACGAACTATGACCTACGTCATCTGGCCAGTTAACTCAATGTCAGAGAGCTGCTCTTCTCCCTTGTTTTTAGCAATCTCATTCGATCGCACTGTAAATCATCGTCAGAATAAATCAGATACTCGAAATATACCAAGGACTCACATAATATACTAATAATATCCTTATCCTCGGAATCTTCCATTTTCTCGGATGAAAAGGCACGTCTTTTCTCCTCCAGAATGCTTTGAGCAGTTTGATGCATAACGTCCGACATATCCTTGACTTTCTGTACAGCCTGATGGGGCGTCCATTCAACGAGCTTTCTCCTGAAAGACGGAGGGCCTAGTTTCGAGAGGAAGGGAGCAAATTGTCGAACTAGCGCCAACGAAAATAAAGTAGGGCTATGCACTCATCAACATTCGTGAACGACAGAAACAACATTTTGAACCATGAATACTCACATGAGCTCCTTGATTGCGCTGGTGTACGGATTGTTATGTGGCGAGTCTAGGGGGTCAAACGAGTACCCCAAGATTGCGCGTCCCACCGATTCCAGAGCAACTCTACCCATCCACTCAGACATGTCAAGCACAGAACCACGCTTGCATTCATCGTTGGGGACTTTGCCTTCTATCTCTCGTGACATGACACTCGCGAGCTAAAGAGGGATGACAAAAATAGAGCGCTTGTGAGTATGATCGCACTTTTTGATGCCCCGCAAGTAGTAAATGAGAAATTATGATGCACCTTTTCGGAGATTTCATAAAACAGTGGTGTCAGCTTTTTCAAGTATGACACTTGAAAAACCGGTGTCACAAGTCGACGTTGCTTCTTGTGCTGCTCTCCTGCATACAAGACCATCTAGTCAGCCAAATGCCAAGCTATCCTGCATTTTAGAAGTGACAAACCGATTGTCGCGACAAGCCCAGGACCGAAAATGGCCTTGTTAGTCCTATCAGGTAGAAATTATAAACTTCGATTTCTTCACTGACAATGTTGAACACCTACTCAATGAACACTGCGGTTTCTTCATAAGAGTCTTGATCTTTCATTATTATGCTTTGAAGGGCTCGCGGATCGGAGACGTAAAGTTGTTCGTCCTATTCAAATCAACATAGACGTACAGATCGGATTGCGGATTGAAACTCACCCCAAAAAATCCATATACCTTGACGAGACCTCCGTACATATCCGCCAGGGACTGATGAAATGGAAGACCTTTGGCGTTGAAAAGTTGACCCAAATTTCCTGCAGAAATTTAGTAAACAAGAAGAGATTACGTAGACTCCGAAAAACTCACCCATTGCCCATGAAACCGGTGGAGGACCAGGCAACTTTTTGAATGGGCTGGCAAACAGTAGAGGTCCAAAAAGCCACGATCCACCGCGATAAAGGAGATAAAATAACATGACATCAAGAGCTATAGTTCCAAGTGGTACACCCATTATAGAGCAATAAATAAGCAGGATGTAGGGAGAGTTGAAAATGTTGGGGGAAAGACTGGAGAATAAAACAGGGGTAAGGGGGGCTTATATAGATCTAAAAGTTGGTTCTGAAATGAAGCTGCACCTCCATTAAGGATCTACACCACACAGGGTCTCAGAGTTGGGCGCTTTATTCCAGTGGATCTTGCAGAATGAGGTCGCCGGTGTGATGAGGAGGAAACTCGCCGGATCAACAAGCATCGGTTCCCAAGCATTGTCGTGGCCGATGTTAGGATTAACATCCTCAGATTCAGGGAAATCAGGCATTTCCGGGATGTAAACATGCTCACTAGTTGCTTAGTGGCGGTTTGACTATTACCAATGTAGTGTCAGTGTGGACGCTTGGAGAACCGATAAACAATTAATGCATAATGTATGACACGGGCGATGTTTTTCATGACGTTAAAGAGGCGGTACTCCAAGACTTTCGACACCTAAAACGCAATTTTAGTGTACTGACATCATCAGGTATTGAGAAAACGGCGAACGTACAGAGCATTCTTTGTTGGATTCATTGAGCGGTTTATGCAAATTTCATCGCACGATGCATTCGGGCATGGCCGATGGAAGTGCGGGATGGCCTCATTCGAAAGGACACCGCAGCTGCTTGGGTCCTACCGACGACACCAAGCACTGCTCCAGATTTTTCAGGGTTGAATCAATGTTGCAAACTCCCAACAGGCATGTTGATGACCCAAGCATCGTTGAGTGTTTGAGGACGAAACAGCTGAGTGCACGCGAGACAATATTCCGGATATCAAAAATTCAAACCTGAAAGAACAAAACATCAAAGGGTCGCGCTTTTCAGCACCCACTCCAGTAGAAACTATCCTGAAAAAACTGCAAACGAAGGTGAGATGCACTAGCATGACATGAAAAGCAGATAAAAACAAATAAACGGGGAGGTATCCTAGTACTGAAGCAAATGCGAAACGAGGAGATAATAATGGCACACAAACTTACCAACATTGAACACTTAGCCTTGTAAATTCTTGATGTTGTCAACTCCCTGCGACCCAACCGACAAAACCTAAAACAAGTCACAGAAGGGTGGATTTCGCAGTTTTCTCCAATCCGGAGTCTCTTGTAGATCCACTTTCTCAAGTTTCGCATGCCTGAAAAGATATCATTTTAGATATCAACAAGTCTCCAATGGGTATCGTGAAAGAGCAAAATGGACTGATTTCAGCGAAGGCCATTGACAACTCCAAGGAACTGAGGGGACCTGTAAACACGGATACGGATTTGTGAAATAACCGAAATCTCTTACCTTCAAGGCGTCTGCGTGTGTCCGTTGCGACCCTCAGAACCTAGAGCCGTAAGCAGAGCATCATAGCCCGAACTTGATTGGCAATTCAAACCCGCTTTTTCCGAATGTGCGATGGTCCTTATACTGCTTTGTTCGAGTTCAACCAGAGTTCACAGCGTCAAAACATCTCATCCAGGTCAACTGTCGCCCCAGAAAACAAGGTCTTATAAGTGGGTTATGTGAAGTAAATCAAAGAAAGTGAGATTTCCAGCCCGTCCCAGGGATGCGTTCTCGATGCATCACGCCAGAATGATGGTTGTACAATGTAAGGATCCAGGACGCGTTTCATGTTTTCGCTCAGGATGAGAGCTGACCCTAACCTTAGTGACTTACCTCATTATCGTACTTACAGGCTCGCAGGAACAAGGCAACAAGGATATGTATTTTTTTTAAAAAAAAAGCAATTCTCTATGAGTGCGACGCTAGTATTACAACATCGAAGTAGTCAGCTTATTATACACCAATGGATCCGCCTCGTTGACTTATGCCTTAACCTGTGAAGAGGCCTCTGATCCCCTCTCACTATCCAACCCATTTGCACTACGACCTTCCCAATCAAGTTTCGACTTCATATACAACGCTACCCACGTAAGACCAAGCAAGATTGGCACTTCAGTTAATGGGCCTATCGTCGCTGCCAACGCTTGCTCAGAGTTGACTCCAAATACAGCGATCGCAACAGCAATGGCCAATTCCTATGACGTAAAAAAGAAATGAATATCATGGATCCTCTTCAGAGTAGTGAAGATGCGCACAAAGTTGTTACTGGCAGCAGTAAAAGCCTGGACGACGGCCATGTCATATCCAAATGTACGTTGCCGACTTGGGTCACCGATAACTTCGCGCTTCGAGAGCTGATAAACGAAGTAGAACGTGCCAACCCACATGATGACGAAATAAAGGATCTGGGGCACGAAAACGCGGAAGACAGGACCCAAGTTGTGGATGATTCTGTGGCCTTGGTATGCAAAGAGAACAATGATCGTGTAAAGAAGACCGAGCAGAGCGAGGGGTGAAAACACTGGTAAGAATTTCTTCTCGAAAAAGCGTTTGCTCGTAATCGCAATAACGGAATATCTGGTAATAACGCCAGCTCCCAATGGGATTCCAAGATACTACAGAAAGTGCGTCAGAGAATTGACATCATAATGTGTTATGTAGCTTACGATGAGAACAGAAATAGCGACGTCTTGATACTTGACATGCGCGGTGTCTTGACCTCCAATGATATTGATGAACAACACGGAATAGGGAGAGAACAAGATAATCTGGAGGATGGCGTTGATGACCACAAGGATTGCGCTATACTCGCTGTCTCCTCTGGCAAGGTCCGTCCATATCATGACCATGGCGATGCAGCGAGCAATTCCAACCATGATGACGCCAGCCCTATATTCAGGAAGATCTGGGAGAGTTGCCCATGCCAGACCGAGCATCAAGAAAGGGCCTACAATCCAATTAAGGACAATGGAGATTCCAATATGTTTCCAGAGTCGCGACGTCGAGAAGATGGCTGGTAGCTTCTCGTACTGGACTTTTGTAAGGATCGGCCACATCATAAAGATGAGACCAATAGCGATGGCTGTAGGAATAGTTTGCGTTAGTTTGACATAAAGCAAGTAGGTTCCTCTTGACTTACGGACGGAGACAGTGTCGAACTTGGCAGTGTCAAGAGCAGTGCGAACTTCTGGGACGAACTCTCCGAGGACGACACCAATGACCATGGAGACAAATATAAATGGTGTCAGAAGGCGGTCCAAGATGCTCAACTCCTTGAAGGGTGCTAAATAAAATACGTGAATACCGATACAATGTCAGGCGATAGTGCAGAATGGCTCACATGGGGGTGGAGTTGGGGCAGGATCGCTGTCGACATTAACGACGCTTGTAGGCCCTTTCTCTTGTGACATTTTAGTGGAATTGTAACTGGATGGTAGGATGAATATGGGAGTAAGGGAAAGAGGGACGAAGAAAAGATAACATGCTGTATGATGTGGATAAAATACCACTTCCAATTTGATTTTGAATTTGAAATGACGGATAAGGAAGGACTTTCTCATACCCCTCTTACCCCGCAGCCTGCCAGCGTAAGTGGCATCGGACCCTATTGACCTCCTCAATAAACTGATTATACGTATGTGATTCTGCTTGGAGCCGCTGCAATTTCTTCAAACCCGCATATCTTTTCCAACCCATATTTAACACGTCGGGTTTCTCATGTCTCAAGGAGGTTTTCTTCTGATATGAGTTACGGGCCCAAACATACACTGAGGCTCAACGGCGTAAGTCATTCCAATGCTTGAAATTCTAACAAAAGGAAACAGATGAGTGAGAAAGATCTGACATTGTAATTAAAGAGATGTTACCGCTTTAACAGGAATAGGTTTTTATGGCGACTCTACCTTGCTTCAGGTCATCCTTGTCGAGCGGGGTCTCATCCAAACCAGATGGTTTACTATCTTGCGTAGGAAGGAGTCACCAATGTAGCATACACGCTGCTTGAGGGGCGCTTTGAGATGTTTCCGTTCATCAGGAGATCGAAATCGAGGCCAGAATATAATCAGCCCAAATATCATCGACTTAGCTGCATTGGCAGAGAAAAAAAAACAGAAAGGATTTAAATCATGCATTGACACGAGTATACAGCGACTCTTATGGGTTCCTTGGTAGCTTGATTTGAAATGTACCTGTGGTATTGCATTAGCATTCCCCGGTGTACAAACGACAATAAGGAGAAATATACATTGAGGCATCGTCCCAATCTCCGGGATGACTGTTCCATTGTAACCTAAGCGAGCCAGAACACCTCTGACGATACCTGCAGGCATTGCAGCGTACTATCAAGCTGTTAACCCTAAGACAGAGTGATTGATTGGGGAATGATTACCAGACGGGCGCGTTTGACGGCCTCTGCTCGTGACTCCCAGGACGACAGACGGGTTATAGGTTTGAAGGCGTTGTCGTGCAGAACGTATACTCCCTAGTAGACTGTCAAGGCTTTATCGAAAATGAAGAGAAAGATGCTGACCCTGTGGTTCGTTCGCAGATTGTCTACCTGCTTGTCCCAGAATGCGGCCCAAATGTCTTTGCATATAAACTTGACGACGTCCAGAGTGTCGGCAAACATAGGCCTATCTCGACAGAGTCTATGGTCTGAAGCATTCAATACTCGTAAAAGGCACACGACAGGGACACAAAACACACCGTTCTGAAAAGTTGGCACCAACGTGCATGCCGATAGATTCTAATCTCTGCCTCACAGGTTCCTCTTCCTCATCAACGACTCCTTTCCCGCTCGTGCTGCCAGATTTTGAATTCAAGCTTGTGACAGAGTCTCTTGCTGAACTTTCTCTCTTCAACGATGAAGGTACGGGTGGAGGTGGCGGGATCAAGCCAGCCTCCACCATTTCTTGTTCCATCTTTTTTGAGCGTGCTGTTGCCACTGCGGCGGACTCGCGTAAGATAGCCACCATTTCAATTAAAAAGTAATCCATAGCTGCGCCATCCATTTGGCGCACAGGTGGTTCTGCAAGAGCCAGCAGAGAGGCAGATATAGGGGGTTGGTTTGTTGTGGACATTGATGTCAGAGATCAAGAAGCAATTATATTGACAAAGTCATTGTTGCGGTGATCACTCCTCTCACTTCAACCACGATGTCGGGCCTTTCCTCCTTCTTTCCCTCAAGGCGTCCGCCATCGACACATACCGACCTTTTATCGGACCTTAGGTTTGCTCTGGAGATTATGCCAGGCTCCAGGAAATATGTCTTTACGCCAACAGCACGAGCCGAGATCATCACTAAGCTTTATATCGCATTCATGGGTCAATATTCTCACTTGTTTCTTCCGAGCGGCGTTGCGCAAGTCCCGCCACATGCTCTACTGAGCGAGTTTCAAGCGAGTGTCGGGTTTTATGGTGCAGGCAAGGAGGACCCACTGGTACCAGGGAGGCCATGTAGCCACATCTTCAAGAAAGGCGAGAGTTGTTATCGTTGCAAGTATGTTTATTACATTTCTATTCCATTACGTCCTTTTATCGTATGGTTTCTAATCATAAATCAAGAGACTGTGCACTAGATGATAGTTGTGTGCTCTGTACACGGTGCTTTCACGCGACTGACCATTCCGGGCATAATGTCAGCTTCTTCATCGCACAGCAGTCTGGGGGATGCTGCGATTGTGGAGATGAAGAAGCATGGAGAAGAGACATAAAATGCCCTCATCATCCTCCAGCTGGACCTGGGGATCCTCAGGATATGACCCCGCGGATGATCCTCAAGCCACTTCCGGACGAGCTACCCCCTGCCCCTAATTACTCTTTTCGCGTACCCGTATCATCTGATCTCAGAGATTCTATGCGAAAGACAATAGCCTTTGCTCTCGACTTTCTTTTGGATACACTGGATTATTCACCAGACGAGCCGTCGGTCCCGGGCAATGAAGCTGACCTCCGACTGCAACCCTCTGCAGATCCAATGATGAAAGACCAGTACTGCATCGTGATTTGGAATGACGACAAACACTCATACGAGGAGGTGGCCAAACTCTTAGTCGACATGACTAACAGAACACCCGAGGAGGCTTCGGAGGTCGTACGACGGATCGACGAGCAGGGACGTGACATCATCGAGACAAATTCCAATGCTGTGAGGTTACTGGAAACGGCGCAAGCAATCGCTCAGATTGACTTGGGGGTTACCATCCGGAGGGCTTACGATACCTTTTGCGAGCAGATAGTTAGTGTTATCATCGAGTGGTTGTTGGATTTGACGAGAAGTAGGTTGGGGACGGATACGCTAATCATCCGCGAATGTCTCGCCGCAGAGCTGCTCAGTCCACGACAGATGAATTCATTCACTAAACATCTCCAACCTCACACCGCCCTCAACCTCGAAGGAGAGATACCCAACCCCACCAGAATTGATACGTTGCTTCTCTACCATACGCGGCTTTGGAAACGACCCCGTCTGAGCCTCAAGGAAATATACGCATCGGTGATTTCTGTCAGCAGAGCGCACAAACTTGCTATTGGTGTGCACCATCGTTTTATATCTGCGTATTTCCTCTGACATTTTATTTAGCTGGACACTTTGCAAATATCTACCACCGTGTCATCGACGCATACCTATTAGTGGACCGGGAAGCAGAAACCAGTATCAAATACTTCGCTCTGCAGCTGTTTACTGTTCCATCAGTGTCAGGACACATTGCACGGAATCACCGCCTCGTTCAACGCTTGCTCGCCATAATTACTAGCTTCTTCACAAATCGTATTGTGGAGAAGAGGATAGTATACGGAACCTCAGGTGCTATCTCACCAAATCCCGTCCCAGTTCCTCCAACAGCTCCACCGCCTGTGGTCACGGCAAACAATACAGCTCCTTCCAACAATGCCATCGGTGTCGGTACAATAGACGTTGACAGTTTTCCCTTCAAGTCCAAACGTTTCATGCCCGTTTTCAGCGATCTACGGTATCTAGCGCAGACCTCTCAAGTTCAGGATCTCATCGCACATTCTCCACTTTACCTCCAAACCTTTGCATCAACGTGTCGTCTCTTTATGTGTCTCAACCCCAACAAGCGTGCTATCCAGAACCACGTTGAATACGAAACCGACGCTTGGATCAGTGTTTTCAATGTCACCCTCAGCCTATCGCGTGTCATCAAGGTGTTCGGCGAGGCTTTTTCAAGAGCTTCAACTGCAGAGCTCGTCAGTGCCATTGGCAGTGTACTTCACTCTATTCTAATGGTTTGCACTTTGTCGGAGGAGAGGCTTGACCGGACCAAGTTCGCACCACCGGTTTTCCACAATATAATGTTTGATGGCAAAATGTTCAAGACGGTTGATTTCGATGTTTCTGAGGGGTGGGTGAGCTTTCACCACTCGTTACACTGGTTACTTGCGGAGCTGCTTAAACATACCGATCTGTTGGGAGACGAGGAGCTGCGTGGTATTGGGATTCCAAACGGTCTCAGGGGCGTTTTCGCATCTGCTAGCACAGACGCAATCTTAACTGTCGTTGATTTTCCCCTTAGAGGTCAGTTCTTGGTTTACTTGTCCTAACAATGTTCTGATCGTATTTGCATATTATCAGTTCTTGCCATGATCGCGCAGATACGAACTGGACTATGGGTCCGCAATGGCTTTGCTATACGAGGTCAACTCCTTCACTATCGTGACTACATGTTGCGCGAACTTTGCTACGACCAAGATCTCTTCATCCTCCAAACAGCCCTTGTCATCGTTCCTCAGGAGCTCGCGATCGTCTCCATCCTTGATCGCTTTGGCCTCATCAACTACTTCTCTGGCTCATACATGCAATCCAAGTATGAAGGCACACAGCTAGGAAGCATGGTAGAAGAGGTCTTCTACGTCTTCATCACCATCTTCAGCGAGAACGCCAATGCTAGCAAGATGCCCATGCCTCTCGCTATCAGGAGGGAAATTGTCCACGCCCTGGCAATGGGACCTTGTAGTTTTACTGATCTGGTCAAACGTGTGGCTGAACGACTTGTCGATGACCCTTCATTTGAAGGGATGCTACGTGAAGTCGCCAACTTCCGCCCCCCTGAAGGTCCTACGGAAACTGGATTGTACGAGCTCAAGGATGAAGCCTATGACGAAGTCAACCCGTTTTTCTATCATTATACCCGTAATCGCCGAGAGGAAGTCGAGACCGTCTTGCGCAAGAGGTTGGAGAAGAAGACTGGGAAGAAGGAGTGGGAGATCGTCTTTCCTCCTAGGCCTTTCGGTGTTTCAGACGGCCCGTACAGGTCTATCAGCGACGTTTGGGAGCTTGACATTGTCGTCCAAATTATGTTCTACGCCATCTGGAATGTCCTTGCCATTACCGATACCACGGCGAGCGCAGGAGGCTCTGCACCTGCGTCTGCGGAAGCGATTTTGGATCAGGCCTTGCATATGGTCATGCTGGGTGTTGTTGAACGCCCTGAGGGCTTCAGTGCTCTAGTCCAGAGGAAGAAGTTCCAATCGGGTGATTCGGCTGGCCTCACACTTGTCGACGCTCTATGGAAGCTCAGCGAGCACGAGAAGTATGCGAAGATGTGCAAGGCCCGAGTGATGTGGATTATCCACAAGTTGGATGAACATATTCCCGCTGAGATTATCCGTGTTTGTGGTCCTTCAGTTGGTCAGCGATCCGAGTCCAAAACGCCAGGGGTTGACAAGGAAGAGGAGAGGAAGAAGGCTGCAAAGCGACGACAGGAGGCGATAATGCAACAGATGAAGGCTCAGCAGGCCAGTTTTGCCAGCATGTTTGGAGACGTGGATACAGATTCAGACGAAGATGGCGAAAATGCTAGTGAGGATGCTAGTATGGAGGATGGGTCAGGGCGTAATTCTGAAGCAGAAGTTATTTCCTTTGGAACGTGCATCGTTTGCCAGGAAGATCTCAGCAGTACAAGTGCCGCGAATGGAAAGCCTTTTGGTACCCTTGGTTTGATACAACCCAGTCGGCTTCTTAGACGACATCCTGATGGACAAGGAAATTTCATCAACGAAGTCCTTACAGCACCACTGTCGTTGGATCGTACAATCACTCCTCCTCCTGGCTTAAGCCCATCCCCAACCACTACATTCCCCCCTCCTCAGGCCGATCTTCTAGACGCTCGTTCAACTTCACCAAACTTTGAAGGTTTTCCTATCGGTTACACTCGTTTTGGGCTACATGGGTCCATTTGTAGCCATATGATGCACCTCGACTGCTTCCAAGTTTACAACGCTTCCATCCGCCAACGTCACAGGGCCCAGGCAACTCGCAACCATCCTGAATGTATTCCGAGAAAGGAGTATATCTGCCCTCTTTGCAAGAGCCTTGGGAATGTGGTTCTACCTGTTACGCAGGCCGATACCAAAACACGACTTAATCCAACGCCATTCTCAGACTGGATGCGGGCGGCTGGCATACATATCCTCAAGAGCAAACCCGATCCCTTGTTGGAGTCCCTGCAATTCCGGAACGGTACAGGCGAGTTTGTTTTCTGGGCAGCGCAGGACCCAGGCTATGCCAATATTGTTAAGAAGAACGAGAAGGAGAAAATAGAGTCAGCAGACGGGGGCAAAATTCTGGATAGTGTGATGGTGATCGCTAAATCGATATCCCAGCAGACTCGCCACCTACGAGAGCGCTTGGAACCAGAATCCCCTGAACGCGGTGCGGGTATCTACCTCCCTGAGGAGCTTGTTGGGTATACCCTAGCTGCAATGGAAGTAGCTCAGAGGGGTGTTCCTGTCGACCCATCTTCAGCTGAACCGCCAGGCACCTTGATGGTTGACGCCCTATCCGAATCTCAAACTCGTTTGATTCGCGGCCTCCTTGCATGTCTAACGAAACTCGTGGCCCTTCATTTCAAAGGTCGTCCTGACGAAGGGCGAGACGCCGTACGTCAAGCCATCGTAAAACGTCTGCTTCCCGAGTGGAGCCGTAGCTCACTCACGTCCTTCTCATATCCCCTCCTCCTCCGTGACCCCTTAACCCTCGTTATCGAAACTGCCGCCGTTGCTCCGGAGCTTCTGAGGCATGTCCTCATTCTAGCATATTATGCCTGCTTAGCGCGAGCAGTCATCGGTATTGTCTTTATCCTCAGTAAAACCCGGGCACACAATGTTCCACCTGTGACACGTCGCATTCACGAAGAGATCTTTGGCAACGTTCGTATGTTCTTCATGTCTGTTGTTCGACACTCGGCAGTGTTTGAACATACTGCCATGATGGCCTTTGAAAACTTTGGAGAGGCAAGAATAGAGAAGCTTCTTTATTCTTTTACCATGCCTTTCCTGCGACGTGCTGCAATTCTCTGTCGTTCTGTGTTGCCTGAAGCCTTCCCCACACCTGACTTCAGTCATATGGAGGACACCTGTGAATATGCTCGCCTTCTTACGCTACTAGAAATCCCACCTCTTTCCGATTTACCCCACCACGATACGCTGCAGAACGCCTTGTCAGGATGGTGTGCCCATTATGGTCATGCACATGCGTCCGCTCAGGTCAATTGTGCAGTTGCACTCGATTACCCAGTCCCATATAGATTAGCCAGATTACCTCTGGTACTTGACAGCCTCTTCAATAGGACAGACAAAGCCTTGACTTGCAAGACTTGCGAAACGTACCCTGTGGATGGAGCCATCTGTTTGATATGCGGAACCACGGTCTGCTTGCAAAGTAGCTGCTGCGTGGATCAGGATTATAACAACCGTGGAGAGTGTAATATGCATACGCGAGAGTAAGCTCCTCGAGAACTTTGATTGTATAGTTTTTCTAATTGTTTTGCAGATGTGGTGGCACGATCGGTATATATTATTGCGTCAAGCGGTGTTCTGTCCTTTACCTCAACTCTGGCAACGGCACATTCACGTCCTCTCCGTACCTGGATGCTCATGGAGAAGTTGATTTGTCTATGAGGTAAATATTTCGACAGATCATTATTGCATTTATTCAGTATCTGATCTTTACTGTGCTCAGCCGTCGGGGTCGTCGGCAATACCTTCATCACGCCCGTTGGGAGGTCATCCGAAAGACATGGCTCTCTCATGGAATTCCAAGCATGGTAGCTCGCAAATTAGAAAGTACGATGGATTCTGGTGGCTGGGAAACACTTTAAAGCCCTCTCACCACTTTCTATCGATATTTCATAACGCTCCTTCTCAAAACCCTCTATTCACTTTCTTAGAGCGCACACCTTCCGCCAAAACTTCACGAACCACTTCATGACCCGCACGTCGTATGTTGAGACCAACAATACAATCTTCACGACCGCTCTGTTTTACTATCCCCCACCATTGCTGTACTTACATACATTCCTATGTGTCAACTAGCTATTGCTGTCGTGTCTGAATCTTTCTCGAATTTTGGTTTGTCGTACAACATTATTCCCTCCCAGTTAGCAGATAGTGTCCTTCTTTTCGTCATAGATGAGATATTTCATCCCAATGTACATAATCACATAAATTGTCGAAGCAGCCTAGAATTATACTACTTTCCACATTTCTTCATTGTCTTTCGCGCGCCTGGCATAATACGCTTTGAGATAGTTGGGATTGTTATGGTCGAATTTCATGAGGTTTGAAAATACAAATACAACCTTTCAGGTCGGGGACCTGGTTACATCTCAAGGCTACTTTTTCAGCCTAGCAAGCGTCCTTTCCCTTCCAAGCACATCCATAACATCAGCAAGCCCGGGTCCATCCTACAACTCAAGCCATCAGATGACGCGTTTTTTGAGGGTATATAGAAACGAAACGCACCTTCATACCCGTAAGCTTCCACCTCAAAACACGCATGAAATTCTTGGTTGACATTCCAAGCTTATCCCGCGATGCGTGGAGCAAGCCAAGTAAATCCGTGTCCTCCCATGCTTCTGGTACTTCCTCCAGCTTGCTATGAACTTCGTCCAATACTGCATCTGTGCTAGCATGTCAGATACTGTGGACTGGGAAAGAATGAAAACCACGAACCATATTCTGCATCAGGAATCTTAGATCGCAATTTTTTGCTCTTGTCTGATGTGAGGTCGGGGTCAATGAAAAGGTAAGGCGCATGTAGAGGAATGTCGTAGATGTTTGTCAGCCGGCCCTAGAATGTGGTTCATGAAAACGATTCGGCAAAAGCGCTAAAATCAAAGATACCTCAAGAATCATGATGGCCTTTTCAATCATGTCGATGGTGGTATATTGGCTGCGGAATAACGTTCACAATGGGATCGCTCAGATGATGGAACAGCACATACCTGGTGGGGAAACTCTCTTTAACTTGTCCATGGACTTTTTCAGCAAGGCTTCTCAGGCCGATATTTGTAATTTCTCCCGTCTTTGGATCTGGTCCTCTCTCTCTTGTTTGTCGCATAATATGGTGCTTATTGATGTATTCCAGTTTAGCAGCTTCCAGAATCGTGTTACGGTGGGTCAATGAGGTGATGTCAAACTAGAAACGCGAAGAAGCGGGTTATGTCAAATTCCTTTTCAAAAAAATCTGATAATGAGTTGCATTATATCACCTTTTCTATCATTTCCTGCATCGTTAGAACCTGCGTGCTATCTGGTACAGGGGTTTTCTGTGATGCATTGGGGTCAGCCGGAACACTGTGATGTCCACCCCACCCTGACAGCAGCAGCCAGTTGAGAACCGCTTCAGGCTCCCATCCTCGTTTCTATTGCATATTATAAGTGGACAGCGACACTTTGGAACCAAGATGCTTACAATAAAATCGATGACCTGCACGTCTCCGTGCCGCTTTGACATTTTTGAACCATCTGGATTTAACAGAATTGGAAGATGGGCAAAAATAGGTGGTGGAATGTTAAGGGATGCATAGAGATCGAGATGAAGTGGCAGAGACGGTAACCATTCCTAGGAAAGTTAGAAACATGGTACAAAGCTGAGTGGGTGAAAGAAGTCACACCTCTCCACGCATGACGTGTGTAATGCCCATCTCATGGTCATCCGCAATAGATGCTAAGTGATAAGTTGGAAACTGGTCGGACTTTAGGAGAATAGGGTCGGTAGCGAGTGAAGCATGAGCATCCTTGAGCTTGGTGAAAATGAGATCTGACGCGGGTTGTCGATTGGGTCTGACAGCGTTCTAAAAAACACAATTTTAGCAAATAATATGGTAGGCATGGTGGAATACTTACATTAAACCGAACCACAAATTTCTCCCCTGCTCTCGTTTTACGGGCGACTTCCTCCTCTGTAAGGTGAAGGCATCTCCGATCGTATGACGCGCTCGAACCTGCCCGGGCTAGTTTCTCTTTCGTTTCAGACAATGTATCTGGAGAGCAGAAGCAACGATACGCATGACCCGATTCAATGAGCTTTCCAGCGTAGGATTTATATAGGTCGAGCCTTTCAGACTAAAGGTAACGATATGTGTTATTCCGGTCCAAGACTAGGCGCACCATCACATACCTGAAAGTATGGCCCATGAGGGCCTTCCTGTCCAGGACCTGTAAACGTCTATCAATTCCCGTGTCGTTCATTTGAAGAATGTTTTGAGCACCATAATCATAATTCAACCCTGCCCATTCCAAAGACTTCCTAATACCGTCCACAGAACCTGGCACAAATCGACTCTTGTGAAGCCTCAGTCTGGGGAGTTGCATCACGCAGAGCATTTACGAACCATATCAGTGTCCTCAATTCGCAATATCCATTTTCCAGCATGCTTTTTTGCAAACAGGTGGTTGTACAGTGCCATTCGCAAGCCACCCAGGTGTAGCGGTCCCGTAGGCGACGGCGCGAACCTTAAGAGAACCATAGTGGTATTTCACCAGGCCAGAAATATTCAGATTATTGTATGTGTTAATGAGCAAGGCAGTCGCTGTAGTCGTCGTTGTGACCCACGATGTCAAGAAGGATGTTGACGGTGACCGTGTTGGACCTTGTCAAACCCAGAAACTGGAATCCAGAACGACACAGACCCCGTGACCGCATTCTGTGGCTTGACAGTGACTTGGACCCCTAACACCCATTGCACACCTCCTATACTTAGATCGATGCTTGCCAGACTCGCTCGTTCCACGATAGCGAACTCTGAAGCACGTTTCCATGTAGTAGTAGTAGTATTAAAGTGATGTATATTATACTCCTCACAGCCAACATGCAGAGCTTAACTTTTGATATATTTTCAAATCCATTTTGATCAGGTTTTTGCCTCTGTTCGAAACATAGGCTTACATACATTGTCATATTCTAGGGCTCATTAGTAAATAGACTCGAAGGAGGTATAGATATGAAACAACAATACTAAGGACTCAATGCTAATGTGGACTTGTTTCCGTTTCGGCAACCTGATGAGAAAGAAGCGCTTAGGCGCCGGCCCACGCGGCATAGCAATCTAGCGCTGTCATGCACTGTATTATGATCGACCTTCCATCATTCGAGGAGTGCTGACTATAAGCACTCTCCAATTGTAGTTTTCAGAATTTTACTCAAAGGGAGTCCACGCTGTATGTTCCTTATGGTAATATACACATCATCCGGACCTTGAGCTAGATCTCCTGCAGTAGAGGGTCCCGTTATCCAGGAGACCAATTCAGTCAAGTACCTGTATCTCCCGCGGTATTCGATTGAGGGGGCAATCGTTATAAGGGGTACTGCTTGTACGCCTTTATAAGATCTTTCGGTGGCTTTGATTGTTGGAGTTTTCTGTCGAGATAGGGACTGACATAACTTCAAAATGCCCGTTTCTATTCTTGTTGGATGCTTGCTGTAACTGGTGGGCGTCTAGACTTCCACCTCGTGCCTAAAGGGCGCGTAAATTGTCTTCAATCAGGGCTACACGGGGTGTTTCAAAATGGCTGACTACCCTGGGTCAAGATGGAAGCACGTATGTATTCTGAGTGACAAGAGTGTATATAAAGGCGATCCATTCGTTTAACGCATCAAGGAGGTTGCAAGCCCCAAGAGAAATTGTGGGCTTCGATAAATGCGCAGCGTGGGGGGAGAGTGAGAGACCAGTAATTTGCGGAGCACCGAGCTCGCCAGGTCGAACACAGCCCAATTCAACTTATAATGACCATTGACGGCAAAAAGAAAGTTGCGAAGGAAATAGAGAACCATTTTTAGTGGAAATCCGAGCTGCATATGCTCGTAACCCAATTAGATGTCCTTTGTCCTCCTGCCACAATGCTTTATTTCCCACTCGCATCCATCCTTTTCTGTTTCAGCAATTGCTCTGTTAATTCCTGCGAAACTCGGGGCTCGCCATGGTTATTGACAGGTACCAAGCAGGTACTAGCAGGTGAGCGCTGAGCGCCCATGATCACAAGGCCCGCCGAAAAATGTGGATGGGGTATGAACTTGTTTCGAGATGTCATGAACGGGGTTTGTCAAACTCCTCAGAGGACAGTCAAACGTATAAATATTTCTTGATCCAAAACAAGTCTCTTTAGGCTGGCCTCAACTCATTCTTTACTAGCGCAGAAGGCAACTGGACGTTTGTCTTTGGAGCTATGACTTATCACTTTCCGCGGAAGTGGCTGCTTCCTGCCTCTTTTTTCACCTTCATTCTCCACGTCCATTTTACCTCCTCTATACCTGTGCTGCGTCAGTCCACCAACCCACAATCACCACCCGCGGGCTCAAATTTCCAGCAATCTTCGGTGCTGAGCCCACTGTCGTTTACCTCAGATCATCATCCAAACCTTGCTAACTTTGGGTCTCCTCCTCCACAAAGTAGCCCTGATAACTTTCATCAGTTGAGGATTTTGCAGTCACCCACTGGCAGCATAAGCTCTGTGGGCTCTAGCACGCTTGTTGATTCGGACTCGGAAGGGGAAGAAATAACCCCCGGGCCCGTGAGGCTCGTTGGAGGTGACCATCACCCTAATAGCTTTACCCTTATCGAACCGTATCGTCGAACGGGCCCCAGATCCAGGAGATTTGTCGAACCAGACCCCCTTTACTACCAATCCTCCCTTCCCATCCATAAAACCGACCATTCAGGCCGCCCAATCTTCCCACAAGGATACCCAAGCCAACAAGGCCGACGGTATTTTTGTCTGGAAGAGGATCAGATAAAGGGCCGCGATCATAACTCACCTGCGGTTACAGGAATTCTGTGTCCTCCCCCTCCTGGCTCAAGTTCTCGAGGGAAAACTGGTGCTGGTGCAAAGATGAAGATCATCCAAAACGTGCACTTGGTATGGGATAATCAACAAAGGCTTATACTCCCTCCCCGTTTGCAGTGGGAGATCAACGCTGTACAGCAAACGAGGAGACTTGAAGATGGTAGATGGTATTACTGGTTTGATCTCAACAAATACCCTGCTGTGTCAAGATCTCGCATCCCTGTGATGGGTGAAGTGTACTTTTGGGTCACGAATGAGGCAGCGGAGGGCGTAACGTTGCAAAATCATCAGGAAAATGACCAAGTGGTCTTTGGCATCTTTGGTGTCT
>NHTK01006099.1:0-68245 GCA_002938355.1 Panaeolus cyanescens
AGGGGACCAAGGTGAATGGGGTGAATGGTGGAGGAGGGATGGTTGTTCCGGTGACTGTGGCGAGGGGAGGGATGGTTGGGCCTGGTTCTTAGCGTATGATGATGATGAACATAAATTAAGATTATCGTTTTTGAGACAGCGATGTTATTACTCGTAGTATTAGATGCAATTCACTAAGTAAGTATGTTTTGCTGTAAGCGAGCCTGAGTGTCCGTTAATAGTGATCTTGAGATGAATCATGATCTAGCCGAGGCGCATCAATTTAAATCATATGGCTCCAACCCCTCGTGCTCCATGTTGTCGTTTCCTGTCATGTCAACACCGAAGAAACGTATTCCCCCGATAATTAAGCCTCCCGTGAACACATTCATTCAACGATACTTGATCTGTATTAACGATTTTATACAGACCAGATAGGCATTTCGCACACGGTCAATCGCTGACTGGAACGAGCTGAGCGTCATTCAGGCTGTCTGTGATAGTACGACCCACCTGTAGGTATGTACGATAAAGCCGAAAGATAGAGTCTACGACAATCATGTGCTCATTAATGTTTATCATCGTTGCAATGTCAGTACGCGACAGGTTGCATATATTCAGAAGCGTCAGAAGCAGAGCAATCATCATACTCCATCGCACCTCGCAATACAATCTTCTCCGGTCCACCCCTCGCACCTCATGCCTCATCATTGCTGTACCCCCACATCTCACCCACCCATCTATTACGCTTCCCTTCCTTGATCAACTCTTCTCTTCTCTTCTCTACTCAAACTCAAACTCGCATTAATCCATATATCACAGGCACATGGATACTCGTACTCTTAAAATCACCCGACCCCAACTTCTATTTCTCTATTCAGGCTATTCAACACACAACGAGTCAATGGTACAGCGTATCGGCCTATCACCTGCACCCTATCACGCGGGTGGTGAAAGATAACATTGGGCGTGACACATGGGATACGAGCGGTGGGTGTTCTTGCCCATACGGACAACATTATATGGCGTGCCCAAAGGCCAATGTGCATGCTCTAACGCCAATGTGAGCCACGAGAAGAACCAGGCGGAATCATTGATTCATTGACTATTGACACTTAGGCTTCCGACTCCACCCCACAGCGCACCGCACACCCAAGCCCTTTTGTGCGAGTTGCGCAATGATTCTATGTACATACGAGGAGAAATGGGATAATCAACCAAGCCTGAGGGACTATCGTCTTACCACTCAAGCCTCTCTTGTGCTTGGTATAAAACCAGCGTTGGTTTGCGTTTCAAGAGAGATTAACCCATTGCTTTGTATTGCAGTGACTCGAATATCGTTGCTACTATGGTCGCCTGCAAATCCCTCCTCGCATCCCTCGTCCTCGCTGCCGTCTCTGTGTCGGCTTCCCCTGCTCTTACGCTTACCGTGAGCGGTACGTTGTTCTATTTTTACATGAAGTAAAAAACTCTATACTGACACTATAATTACCCCTTGTCGTTCCTCGACCTTAAAATAAATCATAATCACAATCAACAACACCAATAATAGCCCCCTCTGACGTCTCAGGCGTCGAGAACCTCAAGGTCACCGCCCGCATCACTAATGTGGGTGACGAGACTATCAAGCTCCTCGAAGACCCCCGCTCGCTCGCGTCCAAGTTCCCCGTCAACAAGTTCAAAGTTGCCAATGCGCGCGGTGTGCGTCCTGCATTCAGCGGTGCCAAGGTCAAGTACTCGCCTGAAGTCGCCGCTCGCATGGGTGATTTCACCGTCCTCGCACCTGGTGCTTCGTTGGAGGTTGTGCATGATCGTGCGTCTTCCCTTTCTTTTTCACTTTCTTTTTCTCTTTTTTAATATGATTTATGCTAATTTAATTTAATTTAATTTAATTTATTTTTTTTTTACACTTTTAGTCTCCCAAGCATACAACTTCACCAACGCCGGCTCTGGCTCATTCGACTTTGAAGCCGACTCGCAATTCTACATTGTCAACGACGACGAGTCTATCGGTGTCGTCTACGCCAACGAAGCCAACTCGCGCTCGTCGTTCTCTTCCCGTGTCAGTGGCAACCTCGTCGTTGCTCGCGATGAGCCCAGGTTGGCTAAGCGAGCCACCTTTGTGGGATGCAGTGCCTCAAGGCAGAGCTTGATCAACACTGCTGCTGCTAGCGCCAAGACGTATGCTTCCGAGTCATCGAGGTGCGTTTTGAGTCCCGTCTCCGTTTCGAGTCTTTTGAACTCGTACTGCGACATTATTATTGGTACTGACAATACCGTGAACAGCTACCTCAACGGCCTCACTGCTATCAAGCCCCGCTACCAGACATGGTTCGGTGCCTGGGATACGGGCAGACTCAGCACTGTGCGCTCGCACTTTAGCTTGATCAACGGCAACGACTTTAATTCGTATACATGGGATTGCACGTGCACGTCTTCTGCGTATGCGTATGTGTACCCGAGTACCTTTGGAAGGGTGTATTTCTGCAGTACGTATCTACTCTGTTCCTTTCTTTTCACTCTTCCTGTCACATTCCTCGTCTCTTTGCGTCTCTCGTATCTCCTCTCCTGGTCACGAAACACTTACCCACCCCACCCCTTCAGACGCCTTCTGGAACGCCCCCAACACCGGCACCGACTCCAAGGCCGGAACCATCATTCACGAAGCCTCCCACTTTACGCGCAACGGCGGCACCGACGATCTTGGGTATGGGCATACGAATGCCAAGAACCTCGCGTTGAACCAGCCCGCACGCGCTGTTATGAACGCTGATAACCATGAGTATTTTGCTGAGAATACGCCGGCGCAGTCTTAAGGGTTTTTTTGTATTTTAAAATGTTAGTTTTTGTGTTGTGAAAATGTTAGTTTTGTGTTGTGATTTTTGTATATGTTCAAGGTATTGTGAATGTGAACGTGAATGTTGAATTCGGCTCAACGTTGAACTTGAAGAACTGATCATGATATGCTTTCCCAGGTGTAGTGACATTGTCTTCACCGATTAGACGATTTCTCCTAGAGCTTAATTTTAAGATCTCAGGAAAAACTTCCTGTGCATTGAATCGTATCTCAACCTCTTTGTTCGATGTGTTACTATGTATATATATCCTTCCCTTTCTGGTCGTGTTTAAACGAAATTCCAAGTTCCATACATCGTGCCGACAGCTGTAGATGCGAAATAGGAGAATAGACTCGGGGTGAGGTCGATGCCGTTTGTTGGGCAGGTTGGACACTGTGCAAGGCCATTAATTAATAAGTATATAAGCTCATGATTATGTTTTCTCAAGATGAAATGTATACTCGTCGTAGGAGTGTGCTTGAAAAAGCGCATGCTTACCTGGTCTTTTATGGTGGCTGTGGCGGTTTTACCGTTTGCCGTGATTGTGATTTGTCGAAAACAATTTGCACCGCCGCTCCATTGCTATCATGATTGATATTGAACGTTGAGTATCGAATATCGAATGTCAAATGTCGAATGTCGGATATCAAGGAGGACTTTTGAACTTTGTGATTCAAGATAGGCGCTACAATGACTTACATTGGAATTGAGAGCAACAACCTAAATGGAACAGGTGCATAACATAATTAGTTGCTTGAGACACGCGTGTACGACTCGGAGTAGAAAGAGACAGTCGACGTTTATGAGAAATACGCACCCAATCAGAGTTAGATATGTAGTTTCCACAAGCGCCCATTCCACTGAGGTCCCCCCATGTTATTCTGGCATTGTCATAGCGCTTTTCGAGCGCCAGGGTGGTGCCGTTCGTAGTTGGGGGTTCTGAAGAGTCGCTGCCACTGGGAGCTGCGAGGACAGTCATTTGTGACAAAGCGAGAGTGAGAGTGATACTGGGGATTGAGAAGCGCATTCTTAACGTTGGTGAGTGGGGTAAAGGTTGAAGATGGTACCGGTGGGGTATGAAGATAACTTCTTGAGGGGATATTAATAGTTACTGATTAGCCAGGGGAAAACCAGGGGTTGTCCACCGGGTTTTGCGGTTCGGTATCAAATCAAATGGATCAGGAAATGACAAAGTTGAGATTGGTCAGAGGTGAGTCTGAATCCAAAAGGTCCGCGCCTTCTGGAAAACGGCGCGGCGAGCTTTGCTTGTCAATGATGATTCGGAAAGCCCCGCTGTCAGCAACCCTGCTGATAGGAATATAAATGAAAACTTGAAGGAGTTCGAGGCGTTGTGGAGGGTATTGGATGCTGGTGGTTTAGAGGAGTTTTATTGATTATCGGGCCGGATTGGGACATTCAGAAGTGCGGCGAAGAGGGGGGTTTAGATCGATGCGAAAGTTGAGGCTTCCGAGTCCGCGTAATTCTGAGCGCCCGTGGGCCGATGCCGCGTTGTTGCGATATGTATGTATTCATTCAGAGCCAAATCTGCTCCACATGCGTGTGATATTTGTTATTCTGGAGATGTACCTGAGAAATATTTAACTTTTAAATCAATGAACTGGGGTATGAATTCAAATCATTCAGTGGCATGGGAAAGCGCCGATGTTGGCTTGGTAATCATGGCACACACACCATTCCAACCCTTTCTGATTGAAATTCCCAAGGGCCTTTCATTCCGTGGTCAATGGATTGTCCTTGAGATACATACCTAGTTTAAATGTCCTTTAATCTGATCAATCATTCGAGTCGTGTTGAATTATAGCCCCTATCCCTATTTCTACCTATAATTCGTATCGTTCCCAGGCTAACGCGGTCCTGTCACGACGGATATCGTACTGATGATGCAGGTTACTGGTGGTGATCCCTTTTCTTCTAGCTTCGCCCATATAATGTCTGATAATCGTGTAGGCCCGGCGCCCCACTGGGAATCTGGCGAAGAGAATGACAAGGAAGCAGTGCGCGACGGCAGAAACGGCAAAGAAGAAGGGCCAGTCACATCCAAACGTTGTCGCCATCCCTTTCCTTTCAACGATCCGTGTTTACCTTGTATGCTTGTTTAGGCCAGTAATCTCATGTGTTTTTTACCCGTGTCGCGGCTCGCCCTTTTCCTCCCTTCACGTGCCCGCTTATACACGACTTTAATGTTTAAACGATGGATGGTTCACATTTGGTCATGCTTTTATTATGGCAACCGTTGGACCAAATCCGGGTTTGACATCGCTTTCGAATAGGCTGGAACAGGTTGTCTATGTCATTTCACAAGTTACAGTTGGGTGATATAAAAGACATTTCTGACGTTCACGCAAAGTTCCAACTCCCAGCTAACACCCCGACGTCAAGGGATGCGAATCTGGAGAATAATCCAGGGGAGAGGTCAAGGCCGCCGAATGGGCAGCTAGGGCACTGCGTTTTTTTTTTAAAAAAAAAGAGGTTTATATGTTATTTAAAGGTCGAGTAGTAAAAGTACATACCAAGTCTGTTATGACGGCTGTCGCAGGGATACCGTTTACGCTGAGCGTGACGGTTTGGAAACAGTGTGTGCCGGCGTCCCATTGCTACATCGATGTCGCATACCCGAGTCAGTCATGCAGCCTAGAAAACTAATTGCCGT
This sequence comes from Panaeolus cyanescens, assembly GCA_002938355.1. Lineage (NCBI taxonomy): Eukaryota > Fungi > Basidiomycota > Agaricomycetes > Agaricales > Panaeolus > Panaeolus cyanescens. The sequence goes on from NHTK01006099.1 coordinate 5,488, forward strand.
GTAAATTGGCCAATTGAAGGTACTTACAGCCCCATTCAAAGCAACGATCTAGTGATATTCAAGATCAGTTTCAGTTTCGTACATATGCGCGAGTAGAGAAGGGAACACTCACCGAATCAGCTCCAGAGTTGAATGCACCACAAGCACCTAATCCTGGGTTGAACCAGGTCATTCTGGCGTTGTCGAAGCGCCTCTCGAGGGTGTGGGTGGTACCATTTGTATTAGAATCCTCTGGTGCCAAAGTAGGAGCGTTGTTTCCGCCGCTGGGAGCTGCGAAGGCGGCCATTTGGGTCAAGGCGAGAGTCAGAGTGGTGCTGAGGACTGAGAAGCGCATGGCTCGTGATGAATAGTTGAGATGGTTCAGTAGGAAGACCGGTAACTGTTAGCAAAGCTCGAACGAGGAACTGCTGAAGATTATAGGAATTTTTGTGAGGGCTTATATAGGCTTTGAAGTACGGTAGACTATCAGATTAGGAAATGAGAAGAGGAGGTCTGATGCGAACACATCAGAGCGCCCATTTCGATCCCGCATTGTGCGCATACACTTAAGATATGTATTAGTAGCTATTCATAGATATAAAATACTATGACGTGCCTGAGAAATATAAATTGGTCAACCTGGGAGCTCAATTCAACTTGAGTACCAGGAATTCGTCTCTTGGCGCACACGCGTTGCCTTTCAGAGTCCCAGAATCTCTTTGTAATTCATTCCGTTGTTAGTCGATTACACCGGTAAAGAGTCGATAATGGGATAGCCGTTATGCGAATACATTGAGAGGGCGCTATGTGAATCCTCCCACCTGGATCCTCATCATGGGTAAGCACAGTGGTTTTAGATTTTCAGGGCTGGCGTCAACAGCGGTCAGAGAGAGATGCCTTATAGGATCCTCCACTAAACTCTATGTCATATAATATTAATGCTTGATAAATGAACGGATGCTGGTTGAGCATTAATCCATATCATCGTCATAGCGTTGAGCTCTACACAAGTCTCTACGCTATAATTAATCCCCTCCATACTGACGCCGTCCATTCTCAACGGAGACCTGACAGAACGAGCGGCATGAATCATTTTGTCTTATCTTCAGAAGGTATTCAAGGTATTCCATAATGATAAATCCATTTGTTTTTTGTATCCGTTGTGAGGTTATAAATACATTTGAGTTTTGATATGGGCGGTATCGGCATGGTCAGTGTATTTCACAGCCCATTGCAATATCAGTGTAAAGCTGAGATAGTTTGACTAATAGGAGCTGCTTATCTCAACTATTCATTGTCACTCACCGGTACCCCTGACCAAATGGAACTTGATTATGGGTGCGTGACCAAGGTCCCAGATCTGCATACGAGCTTCTCTTCGACATGACGGAGAAGCACCGCCCCAGCGCGGCGCATGCCAGTCGAAATACTCTATAGCAGCCCCAATTCAAACACTACAAGCTCAAATTTCCTCTAAAAGACTACCGATCGGGAATGGTCCACCATATGAAGTTGACGCCCATACGACGATCCATGAATATCTGTGTTCTAAAAATAGCAATTCATATCGAGTTCCTGATATCTCGGACAGAAAATATCAGAATCAAAACATGCCATATCTGGGACGTGTGTGTCCAGTATGTCAACGAATATAGATTTGAGCCGCGCGGTCCCGTGTTATGCGGAAGAAATTTGAAAATTCAGGGTAAGTGACCGGTAACTGCGAGATAGACCAGAGAAGCCGATTTCTAGTCAGAGCTTGTTCAAGTTGCTGCAAAAGGCGTGATGAAAATCGCTGCCTATGATTCTATAGGCTAACGCTCTGCATGCAGCTCATCACACCATCGTCCAAATAAAATCTAGATAGTTATGATAAACATTTACTAACTCTATGATTGTATATAGTTAATTGATTAAAAATATTTATAAGGCTCATGTGCTCGTAGGCTGATTTCAAGCGAAGTTCCAGGTACCAGAGATGACGCCGAGATCGGTAGAAGCAAACATGGAGAATAAGCCGGTGGAAAGATCCAAGCCACCGAATGGGCATCCAGGGCACTGCACAACATTACACAACATTTATAATCAGGCTTGACGCGCGAAAAATGGCTTAACACGTACCAAATCGACAATAGTGGCGGTCGTAGTGACTCCATTGGCATTGATGACGACGTTTTGATTGCAGTGTGCCCCACCATCCCATTGCTATATTCAAATTTAGTAGAAGAAAGGGACGTGGTGCGCATTCCAACTCACTGCACCATTCAATGCTACAACCTAGTAGAAGGGGATTGTAAGTATAAATTAAACGTCGAATGAACTCGAGCAGAGTAGCTCACATGATCAGCGTCTGTGTTGACGACGCCACAGGCGCCCAACCCAGGGGTGAAAAAGGTCATCCTGGCGTTATCGAATCGCTTCTCCAAAGTGGAGGCATCAGGGTTGGGAGCCCCGATGGCGATGCCAGAGACCATAGCGAGAGCCACAGTGAGGAGTGAGAAGCGCATATTGAGTGAGGAGAACTTGGAGGAAGACGACTGGAGCCCGAGGAATTCGATGATATTAAACGACCTTTCTATGTCGCTTTTAAAGGGTAAAAATGAGATAAAAATAAAATCATCGGGTTACAACCATCAGAGTGGCCACCTACCACACAGTCGAGTTGGGGGTAATTATTTGTGTTTTAAGGGGTATTTCCTTGTGGTGGGCTCATCCGCAGACCGTCCACCACACGGTATTGCGATGAAGCGGATGTTAGCGAAAAGTATAACCAGTATTTGGTTGAGAGACGAGAAGTGAGCAATCATAGTGTGGCAGAATGGCCGAGTCTTTATATCTCATTTCGGGTGCCCCGGCCCTGTTATAGGTTCGACTGGCAGAACATGTTACAGCCGTTTATGATGGTATTATCCCTCTTATAACAGGCGATTTTAAGCCAATGATCTAAAATAGTCTTGTGGTAATGGTCTGATCTGTGACGTCCGCGACGAGCATTGTAAGGGCGGCTCCTCACTCGGTGTCCCTACAACGACTCCGCGTTGGGTGACCAGCAGTGCCTCTCGTGCACATGACTGATCTTCGTAGCAACGTGTTCCAAACAGAGAGTTTATCATCTACACGAAGTCGGCTTTGGATGACGGCGCGATGGGGTATCTGGTGTTAAAATGACGCCGGAACAAGTGGCTAAAAATATCGCAATCTAAACGACGCAGCCATCGCCATTTCTTGGTTACCAGATCATGGGGTCTCAAGGTTTGACGAAAACTACCATTTATGCTCCGGCACTTAGCATTGCTTTTCGATGTATCTGAACCAGCCGTAGAACGACACGATGTGAAGGAGGTAGAATGTGCTCGGCAGGAAGGTAAGGCAGACGGGGAAAATCCGACACTGCCTTGAAGGACTCCACGACTGAGTAAATGCTAGGTGCAGAGTGAGCCTAATGCTATCTACGTATATTTATGAAGAGTATTCACCGCTGGACAAATGGACTGGTGCTTTTAGTTTGATATATTCATCATTAAGCGCTCGATTGATAGCGGTCATGAATCTCAAGGGGCATCATAAGCTTAAGGCGTTGAAGATACTAAAGGCGTCGGACTCTTATTTCAAGCTAACATCTGGCTGTCAAACACATTGTGCAATGGATTATACAAGCTACAACTTTACGAATTTATAAATTGACAGGCCAAATTGCTTTGGGCAGAAAAAGCCCCTATGCGGGAGTCGACATGATGACGGAGCCGCCGAGTCACGCCATGTGATCGATCCGGCCAGAGATAACAAAATTGTGACGGGTGACACCCGCTGGTCTTGTCCTCTTCTCCCGCTTATTCGCACTTTCTTTTATTTTTATTCTCTTTATTCTTCTATTCAGTGAGTATTAAAGCCACCAAGGAATACCAGAAGTAAAATAATCTTGATTTTAGTGCTTTTTTATTGATTTTTAAACTGCGTACAACATGGTGAGTTGGTTGTTTTTGTGAACACAGCGAGAGTCATCGTTCTGAGATCTTTAACCTGCAGGCTGTGTGTACTGACTGTGGAGGGACCGTTATTGAATATGATCAAGCAGCTGGAAATGGCTTTTGCGTTCAGTGTGGTACAGTTGTTGAAGAAAATACCATTGTCAACGAGATTGCCTTTGGGGAGACATCTAATGGTGCGGCTATGGTCCAGGGTTCGTTTGTGGGGCAGGGTGCAAGTGAGTCATGGCTGGCCTATTGCACAATCACATACTGACTCGCATACCAAGCCCATGCCAGGATGAGTGGTCCTTATGGGAACAGAGGGAGCAACGAGTCAAGAGAGCAAACCATAGCCAATGGTATGGATGTTTTCGTCCATCTCCATCATGCTGCTCATAAACTACAGCGACCAAGAAGATGCAGAGCATAGCAAACGTTCTTCGTCTCTCGGACATGGTGGTTCTTGCCGCTACGCGGATGTATACCCTCGCTGTGGAACACAAATTTACCAAGGGACGGAAAAGCATGAACGTCGTCGCCGTTTGCCTATATGTCGCCTGTCGCCAGAAAGAGACCCGGAACCACATGTTGATTGACTTCTCGGATCTTCTACAGGTATGAAATACTATACTATCGTTCTCTTCATTTTATACTCATAGCTCGTAGGTCAATGTCTTTGAACTCGGTCACACCTACCTCCAACTCGTCCAGACTCTCAATCTCCGTCTTCCTCTCGTTGACCCTTCTCACTACATCTCACGATTTGCGGCTCTTCTTGAATTCGGAGATGAGACCCACAAGGTCGCCACAGATGCTGTCCGACTCGTCCAACGTTTTGACAGAGACTGGATGACCCGTGGGCGACGACCAGCAGGCATTTGCGGGGCAGCTCTTCTCCTGGCAGCACGTATGAACAATTTCCGGCGATCTGTTGAGGAAATCGTTCAAGTGGTCAAAATTGCTGACACCACCCTAAAAAAACGACTGGACGAATTCAAAGCTACACCCAGTGGTGCCTTGACACTCCAAGATTTCCGCAACGTATGGCTGGAGGAGGAGATGGATCCTCCTGCTTTCATCAAGGGCAAGGAGAAAGAGGAGGCTGAGCGTTTGGCGGCTGAGCAGGAAGCAAATGGGGGGACGGAAAACGCAGAAGAGGCACTGAAAAAGACGAAGGGCAAAAAGGGATCCAAAAAGCGGAAAGGGAAGCGGAAAAGAGGAGACGAGAGTGATCCAGAGCAAGAATCCGCTGTCCTGTCAGAACCTCCACATCCCCTTCCGCTCCTAGACGCATCTGTCGTTTCTGGGAGCATTCTCGCCGATGCCATGGCCATTGACAGCGCGACAATGCCACCACCGTCTGCCACGTTGACAGAAGACCTCAGTAACATTGACCCCGCCCTTCTCCAACAATCAATACCCATGCCAACGATACCCTCTCCCTCTCCCTCCACCATCTCAACACCCACTCTTGTTGCCCCACCTACCACCCTTTTCGATGAAACCGCCAACGAAGTTCTCGCAGAGGAAGTGACGACGTTCCTCCAAACCCCGACAGGCAGGGATGTAACGTCTTTCATTGACCAGGAAGAAGAACGCAGACTAGCGCAAATATCAGTTGTAGATGAACTCACTGGGTTAAATGAGGAAGAATTGGACCGATTTATCTTGTCTGAAGAAGAAGTAAAAATTAAGGAACGGGTTTGGGTTGAGCTGAATCGTGAATATTTGGAAGCTCTTGCTGGTGAGTTGCTTTTGTCCTCTTTTTTTTTTTTTTCTATGGTTGTATTCCGTTGTTGTGCGGCGGTTTTAATGAACATTTTGCTGAAATGGTTTTACTGTCTTGTTTTTACAGCTAAAGGTGATCAAGACACGACGACGACATCCAAGAGCCGGAAGGTTCGTATCACGTTCAAGTCATTTTTTTCCTCATCTCTTGGTGGCTGTGCCGCTTTACCCATTTCTTTCCAAACACGTATTTTCTGCTCAAATCCTCAAACTAACCCGTATTTTTAACAGCGTCGCAAAACCAACGCAAAACCAAGAGACGCATCAACAGCAGCAGGTGGCACAGCGGCCGAATCTGTCCGAAACCTCCTCAAGAAAAATCCAAAATACAGCAAACGCATCAACTACGACGCCCTCAAAGACCTTTTCGTCGAGAGTGGAGGCTTGCCATCTTCGAGATCCAATGTCTCATTCCCTGGAGATGATAAAGACGACACTGATCTTTTCACGATGGATGACGATAAGAGCGACGGGGAGGGTCCTACTTTGATTGTGGAGGAAGAATCTGCGATGACCGTCCTCAAACCTGCGGCAGATGAGGCTGCGCCACCAAAGAGAAAGAAGGGCCTTTTGGCATTGCAGGAAGATGGGGAATATGGTAGCGATGACGATAAAGACGACGATGAGGACGTTGGAGGGTGGGATGATGTGTATGAGCAAGAGGTGTAACGCAAATCTCAAAAATTCAATCTTGTATTGGTATACCCAGACACATTGTACATTATGCACCAAATCCAGAACATTATGAAGGGAAATCCGAGGATAGCACAGGCATATTGTGGGCTGCGTATGGCTGGCATAGCTATTTGATCGTGCTTTGAAGCTCACAGTGATTGATATCAACTGACATGTAAGTAGCAGCCTAATACCCTCGTACCAGCGTTAGTAACTCCGCCACAGAGAGTGTCCAAGCAGTGTGAGCAGTAGTAACGGTCAATACAAAAGATTACAGTCTAGCCCCCTTTCTGATAACTGGATACTGAATAATAAGCTCACTCTCTAACAGTTGAGGTGCACTGCGACCCGGGGGCCAGGGTGGCATGAGGCTCACGCTGTCCATGAGCCGCACAACATATGCCGAAGGCATAGGAAATTCATATGTCCCAATCCTCGTGCGCCGTTCACCTCCAAATTCATAAAGCTGCGGACCTGCCATATGTTAGCTGTTAATTCAATGCTGTATTAGTAACGGTAAATGGTCGATTCAGCATTGAAAATACTTCAACCGGAGCTCTCATAACGTCTCAGGGTCGAATGTGAACTTGCGTTCAACGGTCAGGCCGGTCAGGGCGCATTGAGGCGGATGTGGAATATGCGTATGATGCTGTACATGCGAGCAATGAGGTGCTTATGTCAACGCAGTTGCTCGTGGGGGGAAGTTATAAGACGAAGACTGTTGGTCGTTTGATACCCATCGAAACACTCTTTTCCTCACCCACTGCACTCTTGGTCGCGGGCTTACTAAGGATTGAACGACCTCTCAACGCACTACAGGACCTTGAATTTCAAGCTTATTTCGGACACGATGCAGGATATCGACATTAATTGTGCGTACAATGTTCTTCTGCTCATCGAAGTTGGACTCGGATCAACTGACATGTGCTATTCCACAAATGATGTTGACGATAATGCAGCAATTCCCCCAGATCTCCTAGGCGCCTACTCCCCATACGGCTACGTCCCTTCTCGAGATATTGCCATTGTCTTTATTGTTCTGTTCGGTTTTTCTACCCGTACGTCTTCACCTAAACCAGCATTGAGCTCTCCTAATGTACATGGATTTCCACAACTAGTCGTACACATTGCACAAGCAGCCAAATACCGCCTATGGTGGCTCTTCCCCACTGTTGGACTCTGTGGTGTACTAGAAGTGACAGGATGGGCTGCTAGGCTCTGGTCGAGCTATTCTCCCCTCCTAAGCTCCCCTTTCGAGATGCAGTACGTCATTTTCCCTGCTTTTCTTGAATAGCGACCCGCTTCTCATTTGATGCATCTGTTGATGGACTAAACTAACTTCGTGATGATCATCATTTTAGAATCACGCTGACGATCTGCGCGCCTACCCCTTTGCTTGCCGCTAATTTCGTTATCCTTGGAGAGATGATCAAGTACCTTGGGCCGTCTTATAGCAGATTGAGCCCGAGGATGTGTACGTCTGCCTTTTCCTTTGTCTCGAATTTGCTATTAAACGAGATCCGCACACAGATTCTATCGTTTTTTGTACCTGCGTAAGTCTTACGTGCGAGGAACGTAGCCTGGCTTTCGTGTTGACCAAATTTTATACTATCGGTAGGATGTCATTTCGTTGGTAGTGCAAGGGGTAGGAGGAGGAATGGCTGCGACTGTAGAAACACTAGAAGCAGCGAACAGGGTAGGGTTCTTCAATTGTTTCGAGGGCCAGTTGCATCACGCTAACTTTGAGTAGGGATCTCACATCATGCTTGGCGGTATCGCTTTCCAGCTACGTGAGTTGTACTCAAACCTTTTTTTTTCTATTCGATCCAATCTCAAAGTTCGACACAGTTGTCATTGTCGTGTACTCAGCTTGCGGCTTCGAGTTTTTCATGCGATACCTGCGCGACAAGCCTTTTACCCCGCAATCTCGTGCAAAGATCTGGGAAAACAAGTCTATTCATATGCTTACGGCTGGTCGAAGGTCTGCGCTGACGCCGAAGTTGAAAATTATGGGGTCTGCCCTGATTTTTAATACGACGACTTTGTTTATCCGGTAGGTCGCGATCGTTCCGATGGCTCAAGTGTAATTCAAGATGGCTGATTATAATTTGACTATGATAAATAGTGCTATTTATCGCACCATCGAGCTCGAGGATGGCTGGAATGGGAGCATTATCACCAACGAGCTTTACTTCAGTTGCGTATCTCCCCATTTTTTGATATCCGAGGCTTACATATGGATATAATTTTGCACTTTTAGATATCCTCGATGGAGCGATGATTGTGCTAGCGATTTATACGCTTAACTTTGTTCACCCTGGGATATTCTTGGAAAAGGGCATCACGGGTGAGGATGACAAGAAGGCGGGGCTTCATGAAGTTGAGTCGGCATGATAGGGAGATGAATTGTAGAGGGGTAGTGGTTGGTGCCAAAACGGTTGATTTGTAATGGACAATTTCTCTTCAATAATTTGGTCCTTGGGTTCAGTGTCTGTTGGATGACCGGTCAAAAGGAACCAGGGTTCGCGGCCTGTGATGTACGGGGACATGTACTAAAGGTGGGACAGCTAAAAAGAAATACAGAACTTGAAAGCTGTCAGCATAGAACGACCTGAGACACATGCTCACGCGCTCACGGTCGGAACTGCCTAAGAGTGGTAAGCGTGTTCGACGGTCCCCCATGGAATCAACCCCTACAGCACTCCAAATCCAAATCTTTCCCATGTAGTTTGAAACGCGGCTGCGTAATAAATATACTCTTGGGTTGATACTATACATAATTGAGAGACTTTAACTACTGCTTGACAATGACAGGTGTACTACATAAACCTGCAAGACTCAAGCTAACGCCACACCCAGTCTGTAAACTCAAAAACATCATCGGAAACATTGTCACTGGGCCGGACCCATTCTGGAGGGTTTGTGCAGATGATCATCGAGTGGGTGGGTATTTTGTCGAACGCCACACTACCTACCCCGTCGGGCCGTAGTACAGCAGGCAGAGCACCCGCTGAACTTGTTTCGAAAGATCGATATGGATCTGGCCTGTGGTAGCAAACTTCACAGATATTTTCGTATTTGCGATACTCCAAGTCAAGGTCACACAAAGCCCAATCTAGGTAGGTCTGGTGCGTGATTTTGTTGTGGAACATTACTGACCTCCTTTGAGCAACAACACCAGTAAGTGGCTGGTAAAATAGGGGTGAACGGATGAGCAATTGAAAGTCTCGTCAAGGACAATATAACAGGTGTACCAAACTCACCCCACACAACTTCATCGTGATATTGTCCGCGATGAAAGAACTCTCTGAAGAGCGATCTGGTTCGTAAGAGTAATCAAAGGCCAGGTGTAGGCTCCTGAGGTGGCCGAAGCTAGTGTAGAGGCTTTGGAGGAGGTCACTGCTCAGGGAATGCAGTTGAATATTCAATGACAGCGACTGCAAGATACAACGTGTAGCGAGTTTATCCATGAAAGATGACAACTGCTCAAATGTGAAAATGTACTCGTCAATGCGAAGGTTTCGAAGCGTGGATCGGTGGCGGATGAGGTATTTGGTGAGGAATTGTATGACTATAGAGCCCCAGGTATCACGGTTCCATTGCACTAATCCGAGAGTCAGAGATGATAGGTAGGGGAATGAGACGTCGAATATGGGATGTGCGAGGATAGGTTGGGGGTGCGGTAAATGATGGTCACCAGCTGGCCCTTCGAGCGCTATATGCAGCTCGCGAATCGTACTAGCGTGAGTGGCGAGAAAGGAAGAGACACACTCTTGCAACTTGAAGTTGATTATTGATATTTTCAGGGAGAAGCTGCGGAGGTGAGGGAGGCGATCGAGCGCTGGCGCTGTGAAAAACGGGTGAATTGGGTTGATGTTGTCGGGAAGTGAATAGAATGTGAGTGCGAGGGAGTGGATGTTGGGGCATTTGTCGTTGATAAATTGGGCCATTTCATATGTTGCAGCTCCGACGATATTTGGATTACTCGTAAAAGTGTTAGGCGCGTGGATGATCAGTCCTAGGTGCTCCAATCGGGGAAAGGCAGACACGGCACTTGTTGCTTGGCCAAAAGTCTCGAGCGGAATGCTCAGCTCGAGTTTCACCAGTCGTTCTGCAATCCCAGGCACCATCCATATTGAATTGACGAGCTGGAGGGACTTTTGAACCACACATGTATCGGTTTCTTCATCACAGTGCGGATAGGCAATGGTTAGGTTTGTAAGCGACGTCATCTGGGGGAGTGTGTTGAGCAGCACTTTGCATTTTTGGTCGACATTGAGGCTAGCGGGTCCTGTGGCTTTAAGTATGAGGCTGTAGATGAGAATGTCCATAGCCCAGCGGCCTAATGACATTGCCCAGGAAGTATAATGGGCGAATCTTGAATGCTTAGTGCAAGATTTAGAGCTGTGGGATAGGGATTTCAAGTTGTTGAGTAGATAGTACGGATATATGTTAAGGCATTTTGTGGACTTGTAAACAAGGGGGCTATAGTGCACATTTCAAGGGGATGATAGTAGAGAGTTAGTTGAAAGATTCTCGCGTAGTGTTATTGAATTTGTGTACCTAGCGTTTACAAGAAACCGTGATACGTTTTTGTCTTCGAGGCTGAAAATACACAGCTTGCCGTAAATCTCGTTCATGACGAGGTGTAGGAAAGCCTTGTTGACACTGTAGAGTTGGAGACGGTCATAGGGATCGGGGATAAAGTGATAGACGAGGAACCAAACATCGTAGGGAAGTGCTGGAATCATTCTGAGAATTTGATTCCGGGGATTGAGGTGACATTGAATCAAGGTTAAATAGAGAATAAAAATGCTGTGTAGCGTCATCCTTTTCAGGACTCATAGTGCGGGTCACACGTTGGTTGAGCCGGGGTTGTAGGAGGCAGTGTTGAATTCTGCCTGCTTTCCGAGAGACTATCTTGGCGGGCCTCAGAAGGTGTCACGCACTTAGTGCGTAGCATTTTTTGTACACATTTTCGATTATTCAAATTCGGATAACTAGTTATGCTAATGATTGTGGAAGACACAACCTGGGGTGGGAAAGGTGGTCACAAACTTGAAATAAAATGCGACGTATTGTAAGGTTACAAATAGAGTAACTTTGGCCATTATGCATCAGACGCATTTAAGCCTTCTTGGGCGTCTGCTGGGCGCCTCCACCGCCGGCCTTTTCCTTATGCACAGGAGGATTTGCCGCCGTACCTGCTGTACCTGGAGTACCAGCTCCCGCACCATTCAATGCTTGAGCGCTAGCCTTCTTTGGAAGATCTCTCTTCAACCTAGAGGCCTCCTTGAATCTTGCGTCCTCCGCTGCCTTGTCCTCTTTAACAGACTCGTAAGGGTCCTTTGGTGATGGAGGCACCTTGGGTATATTGGATACAGAATTCAAGTTAGACCCTCCACCATTGTCCTGGGCTTTTGCTGGCTTCGGGTCCTTCTTGGTAATTTTTACCGGGGCAGGGACACGGGCTGGGACAACGGGCTCCCGGGATTCAAGTGATACTCGTGTATTGCGCTGGAGCCTTGCACTCAGGATTTCGACAAGGTCTCGTGTGCTGAGACTCTCGAGAAACTCAGAGCGACTGTAGAGGAAGTCATCGTAGGCAGCATCTCTTGCTTGATACGAAAGATCATCTACCCAATCACGCGTCGCATATGAAGTTGAATCGTCCCAAAAGGCCTAATGAAGTGATGGGTTTCTATAAAATGCACATAGTGGGAACGCTTGTGACGTACTATTGCTCTGGTGGTATTTAGAAGTAGCGCAAAAAGTATGGCAATGTTGAGGTGCATTCTAGACGGGTTGAAAATGCGTTGTCGAGCTATTTGGAAATTGTAATTGGAGTGAGTTATGTATTTGGGACTAAGACAAAGTGGCTTTTATATCTTAGCTGTTATATGTTGTTTTTCTTCAAGCTTTTGTGCTCGTCCCATCCGGGTTATGCCAATATGCGTCAAAACAGTTGTTAAAATAGGGTAAGCCAGTACGCAATACCTTTCTTCTCATTCGGATCAGAAAATTTCCTAAATTTATCTCATAACAACCAATCCCGTACCCCGGTCATAAAAGATTCCATTCACATTCACGTATTGATAAGTATGTGGACGAGATCGTGGCTCAGATCGCCTATTAGCACTCAGTACTCAGCACTCATTGACATTGCTTGCAAATGATGGCGCTGTTTATGACCACAGTCACGGTGGGCACCTGGTGGGCACTTGGGCGGTGGTGATTGATTTTATGTCAATGTATGTCAATACACCGAAATCAAAATTATTTGGTCATTTTTCTTCACACCAAGACTTGAGCGTGGTTCTCAATTGATGTGAACCATTGGTTTTGCAATTTCAACAAGCATCTCAAACCTTGCAGTTTATCTTCAAGTACTCCTTTGTGGGCAGCGCTCATTCGACATTTTGTCCACAAACACAGGTTCTTTGTTCTCAGCAACATCAGAGTGTTTCTTCACAGCCTTGACAAAGGTGTCGATATCACTACGGACGTGGATAAAACTTGATATGTATACCGGAGTATCTAATAGTTCATATACAGCCGTCATATATAAAGAGACACTCTATCGTATTAGGACCACCACAAAGTAACAAACCGCGACTCCTCAGAACAAATATTCCAACTCTTAGACCACAATGAGAAAATTCACTTTCCAAGTTGCTCAGTATTTCCTCCTTATAATTTTTCATCTTTCCGCAATTTGTGCTGTACATGCTACTCCCGGCCCTCTACGCCCTGCCATACGACAAGGTTTACAGGTGTACCGCGCAGTTACACGTGGCGAGCTCCCGTTCATAAACAACTATGTGGTGGGCCAGCCACCTCCTCTACCGCTTCCCATCGCAGGTGATTTTGGTCGAAATGGGGGCATCTATGTGTTTACCGTATGTCAATGTTACTAAACGGCAACTAGTGCTCTCGAAGTCTCAACTAACATGCTTATTAGAGCTTTTCTGAAGCAGTAGATTGGGCAAGGCACAAGTCAGGTTATTATGTTGGCATTTATAATCAGCGAGCCCCGAACTGGGCCGAATGCCAATATTATATTGTTACGATGGAAATTACCTGTGATCCATCGCAACTGGTGACAATGGAGTAAGAACACGTCGTCTATTCATATTTTAGGCAATGACGAACTTTTACTCTACAGATACCTCGTCGATGACCAAGACTTCAGGAATGTGAGTACAGTCAAAACGCAGCATGATTGAAATTTAATATGTCAACCACAGTTTGTAAAGTCAAATTATCCTCCGCAGGGTCACCCTGGGTATAATACTATGGTTTGGGGACAAATGTTTCCAGCAATGTACGACATCGTTAGTGGACCGTTGACTGCTGCCGGTGGTATGAAATTTCATTCTCTATCGATAAAAATTTCCTGACATTTTTTGTTCGCAGCGCAAGCCGTGATAAGAACAACGTCTCACGGAACTTCTTACGCGCAACAAATGGCATTTGTCACCCAGGCAGCACGAAATTGCCTGAGTGTGGTAAATGTGCAATACGGTCCCGACATGGAACGCACGTGGAGCACCCATTGCCGCATTCAGTAGACGTAGATGTTTCTCAATGAATATTATTTTCAACACTGAAAGTAAAGCTTGAAATCTTAGTAGCAATGTCTGCATGATATCCTTCGACATGCGCTACAATAATGTGACAGGAAAGATGGATTTCAAGTTCTATGGAAGACTCAGAAGGATACGTGTATTCGGGAGAAAACACCCAGCACTATCCTTACTGGTACGACACGGAAATCCAGATACAAAATAGAGGTTTCTCCAACATCAAGCCATCAAAAACGTACAATGCCATAGAGATAAAATAAATAAACATTATCCAAGAATACGAATACTAGATCGAAAATCCCTGCAACCCTCCCTCAGAGTCTCTCTCTCGAGCTTCGCGTGCTCACCACCATGTCCAACACCAATAGCAAACTCCTCCTACAGCACTCACTCCGAATCCAAATCTCCTCTATACATAGCCTTAAACGTCTTCTTCCTCGCCCTCACAGATCGCATCGGCGTATCATCATCCCCTGCAACCGGTACGAATGAAGTGACCGAATCATTACGCGCTGCATCTTTGTCTCCAGCATGTAAAGACGAGGACGGTACCATCTCCCCATCCCCACCATCATTCGGTACAGTTGAGGAAGACGACGCCTGCGCAGTCACGGTGTGGTCTTGAAGAGGAGCGCGTCGTGGTCTCTTGATAGGCCTTTGCGAATGACTTCCACCGGCTACAGCACTCCCACTCGAGTGCGCGCGCCCCGAACTGAAATCACGACCGCCTGCTTCCCGATCGCTCCCATTCCCCATATCCTCGTCATCATACTCAGCCTCATCATCATGATCATCCGAGTCATCGTCACCCGCGCTCCACGAAGCAGCACGTTTACGACCCGTCGTCTTCTTCCTTTTCGAACTCGCTTTTGATTTTTCCTTCCCCTTCCCTTTCCCCTTGTTCCCAGTTTCACTCGCCCTAGCTTTCCCGCCCTTCTCAGCCTTCTTCTTTGCTTCGTATACACCCTGAAGCGGTAAATATTCCTCGGCTTTGGTATGGTAATACCCGACACATTCGACGCGGATGACTTGAATTGACTAGCATAACGCATTCGAGTGATCAGTGGAGTCTCAAGCAATACCAAGAATAATGATAATAACAACTCACCTCCTCGCCTCTCAAGAATGCGCCAATCACGTCCTCACTGGATAACTCTATCTCACCGCGCGACTTCAGCTTCTTGATCGCCTTAATCTTCGCCTCTACCTCTGCAGGTGTCGGTTCTCTGCCCGGGTGCGCCTTACGCAAAGTAATACGTGCACGAATGGCAACGTAACACTCGTATTGGACCTTCGTTGCAATTTTATCAGCCCATGATTTTTTAACCTATAAACAAAGATTGGCATGTCAATAATCAGATATTGGAGAGCAGAAGCAAGAATCAAGGAACTAGAAAATATAAGGATAAAGAGAAATGAAGCGAATCAGGCAAATACCTCATAACTCTGTGCCCCAAACTCTTCCTTACTCAACGCACCAACAACCGCACACTTATACTCACCCGCATAACCAATCCTTACAGCCTTTGATTCGCCATCACGGTTATCAAGCTGGTAAAACATCGTCCAAGGACCATAGCGCCACAACTCGTCCCTGCACCCCAAAAGCAACCCTGGCTCACCAGGGCCTCTCGGCATATCCGGGTTGAGCTCATACCTAGGGAACAAAAATTGCTTGTGTGCGCCTCCAGGAGAGCGCCAGAGAAGGCCCATTGTGGTACACCTATATTCAAAGTTGAGCGCTGCACGCGAGAGTACGATGGGTTTCGGAGGTGGGTCGATGGCGAAGAGTGAGGTGCCGTGTAGGTAGTCGGCTCTGCGTGAAGCGGATAGGATGAATGTGGATGCAGAGGCTGATGCGCCAGCTTGCTTTTTCTTTCCTTTTGGGATGATAGTGTCTGGGATTTCAGAGGATCGAGGAGTGGGGGTCACTGGTGTAAATGGGGTACGTGAAGTGGAGGTTGACACTTCGGTAGCGTGTCGAGATGGTGCTCTTGGTGAAATAAGCTCAGGTTTAGGTGGTGCGGGGGTAGGCGTTGGAGTACCCGCTCTTTGAGACACCTACGAGATGGGGTTATCAGTGTTATGGTATTGGTGGCTGATAAAATAGAAGTTAAACGTAGGTACGTACCGCATCAGCTTCATCGTTGCTATCTTCATCATCGCTCATTTCTGTGAGGTCGCTCAAGTAGCCCATATCATAGTCCTGATCATCTGATTGGGCCTCCAATGAAGAAGACGGCGTCAACGGCGCTTCAACGACATCTTCAATATCGACCTGCAGAAAAAGTCTGTCGGTAACAGTTGATGCAACCAGAGCCTAAGTCCATACCAAAGGACGCGTATTTTCTACGGGCTGTTCATCTAATACAATCTCTGGAGCAGGTGGGTCAAGTATACCAGCTTCCTGCAATTTTTTCTCCTGTAACGTGAAAAAAATTGGCAATTAAAATGTGAAAAAAAGGAAAAAAATAAGGATGACGCACCAATGCGAGTCTGATAATCTTATCCCTCTCCCTTTCTTCTCGGAGTAGCCTGAGTTCTTCTTGAAGCTGATGAAATAGATCCTCCATGAGTTGAAAAATGGGAGGATGATGGTGGTTGATGTCAAAGGGGCGGTCGACAATTGGCCAGCAACTAAGGGTCAGGGCGTGGGAATACGAATAGGGGCTCCGGTAACCATTATCAGCGGGTCCTCAGCGACGCGCATCGCTGGTTCATCTGATTTTCAGCGCTTTCTGAGAGCTGCTTCATATAATGTTTTAGCTACCAATGGTATTTTTATTTTTACTTATTTTATTTTATTTATATGAGAATGTGCCTCGTCTCCTTAATTAAGGCCCGCACTGCGCGTGGGAAGCAGCCAAAAATAGCTAGTACTGACATTTCAAACTTGACCACCAACCACGTCCTGCTCCCGACTTACTCTGTCATTCATCCAGTTCTTCCAACGAAAATGGGTGACTTGTTTAGAGGTTTGGCATATATATGCTGCTGTGAGTCCTATTTTATCATAATACCCATTCTCCGTGCATAAACCACCAACGAACCATACCACCAAGCCTGTACCCCTTTCTCATCCAAACGATAGCATTCCTCATCTCGTTTTCACACAGGCTGCTGCAAAGAAGCCGATAGTATAAACGACGGTTCTCATTTCAGCTCGAAAACCAAACCCGACCCTCGCGAGCGCGACATCGACAACGAATTCATCGCCAGAAATTACCAAAAAGACTCAAATGGGCGGTTTCACACTCAGCCCACGCCTACGCATTCCATGCTTCCGAATCGGAGTAGAAGTAACAGCAAGATCTCAACGCACATGCAGTCGGATTTGTTGAATACAAAGGAGGTGAAGCAGGTGTATGGAGAGAGGTTGGAAGTGCATCCAGCACCACCGTTGATGGGAGCAACGAGCAGCTCATCAGATGCAACAGCGGTGTCGTCGGAGCGGTCTAAGGAGACCGCACAAGATCATATTCAGACCTCCATCAACACATGATGTTAGGTCGTCACCTTGTACGTTGTTCTTCTGTTCCGATATCGATATCGCTGTGTTGTTGACCCCGTACGACAGCGTGTGTTCATTGCTGCTTTCATTGCATTTACATCTCAGTTTATCATCACGACACTGTATTACCATGGACCTTTGTATCTGGATACCTAAACCGTGCATGTAGATATACAATTTTGCTCTTGTTTTTCTTTTTTTATTTGCATCATCGCTCGTGCTCATCCTCTGGCATGGCAAGCTCTCATTGCGAGGTCTCGAATCTCCTTTTGGGCGCCTGCTTAACTCGTCCCAGTTCTTCCTTTATCCTCACCATACATCTATATCTGACTCTTGGAGCGCATGACATCACAGTTGCTCCTCCTCACTAGGCCGACACACCCGCATCATTTCCCAGTCGGAAATGAAGAGTTTTATATTCAGCCAACATAAACTCTTACCCTTTAAAACATGGAAGTGCATGTTTCATTATGAGTAAGTATGTTCAATTTCAAAGGCTAAACAGGTTGAATCACGGTTAGGTTGCCGGTTCATCACAATTCAATATTCGACAGTGTTATTGCATTGAAATGAAAAAGGTTTTACCATTCGGAACTCATGCATCAACGTCTGTCATAGACTTAGGCATACGGTGAGTTCTCGGTGACAACGTCGACGTATTCTCAGCAGAATACTCATGACCATCAGCATTCATAACCGCCTGACCAGGCTGCTTAACTGCAAGGCTCTTCGCCAGTGGTTGGCCATGTGAGTAATCGCCCGTCCACTCTTGAGTCAACCTGTTCAAAGGTTTGCACGCATGTTCTGCTTCAGTGTCAATTGCTTCCCCACGAAGGATGTGCACGACGTCTTCTGAGATTTTGCGCGCAGTCGTTTTGTCGGTCACGTCTGTGTACGCATCATAGGCAAAGTAAAAGTTCATAAGATCGCAGGAGATTCGCAGATGCTCTGAGAGTAATGAAAAAAACGTCAGGGTGGTACGAAAATATGTGCATCAGTAGCGTCACATACCCGGTGACTCAAGAGGCCCAACCAGCGCCGCGAGAAGGTTTGAAGAAAGAAATATTAGTAACTGGCTGTATTCTCCCGACGACAACCAAAGGGTGGCTCACCAAATTTACAAGACTTGTATTTTTGTAACTGTTTCGGCTCGAATAGCTTCAGGTCTTCAATCCACTGGAGTGAGTCCCCTTCGACCTTGGTGAAGTGCGGGTTGCAAATTCTCTTCCATGGCCAGTTAACTAGGAGGTCGGGTATGTAGTGCTGAGTCGAGAAGAGCATTGCTTGCGAGTGAGAAGCTAAACTTGGCTCCTTAAAAAGGATTTTGAACACTGGGAAAAGAGTGGGAAGAAAGGCGGTTTGACGGGTGGCCGATATTGATAGGGATGGTATGTTCTGCACAACGCAGACATGTAGCCCGTATGAGAGCCAGACAATAGTCATATCAGTAAGCATAGGTATATTCATTTGGTACAGAGAGCAAAGTCTCTTTGTACAATAATAACAGGGTTATTATCAGCGACTCGGAGACTCCGAGTCTAAGGACATGCTTGGAGCACCTGATTGATGCGAGCTGCCTTTGAGTGACGTTTTCAATCGCACATTGTCAGCTGCGTGAACGTGCGTCGTGAAACTAGTTGAAGCTGTTGTCGAAAGGCTGGAACCTGACGTTCCTATTACTTCTCCTATCTGGGTTCAGCACCCTTCAAGCATAGGTACTAAGCGCTAAGCTGGCGCTGAGTGCTGAGCGCTAGCGCTGGTACCGGATAACGAATAGCCGGAGATGAGAACAATGATGTCATACCGGGGACCTTTTTTAAATTTTGGACGATGTATGATGTCATTGGCGACAGACTATGAGAACAAGCTCAAAGGGGCAGGTGAATAAAAGAGTCGAGAAAAAAGGCAGGAATGCAAATACAAGTGGATAGTGAGGCTTATAAAACTTGAGAAGTAAAACTGATTCGTGAATTTGAAAAAATACGTCAAGACGGCGGTAGAGCTGTGCGTAAATTTAACGTGAGGTGAATTAGAAGCCGAAGGTTTACGACGGAAAAACAAGGCGCTAGAGAATGGCCTATTGACGCTTTTTTTGTAAAGTGGGCGTCTAGCAGCAAAAGATCGAACATAATTAACAGAAAAAACAATGATCCTATGAAGCAAGAGAAACAGTTAGCTGCTTCCTTGTGATGTAACCCAGGCTTGATCCTAAAATCCCAGTCCGTAGAAGAACAGCCTTCCTCGTCTTTTGCACTCTCAAGCCATGCTTTCCATAATACCTGTCGGTCTCATAGCTCCAAGCGTCGTACCCTCGTACACACCGGCCCATGCGATCGATGAAGGTGTTGACAGCTGCGTCGATATGGGGTCCATAGGATGGAAGCTTGGCACGGTCGGAAATAAACCGTGCTACTGTACGGGTGGCATATCCCGACAGCCAATGGAGAGCAGCTTGAAGATCAATTTGGTGCTCGTGCATGATGGCAGTGACAACATTGTGCCCGTCCAAGCCTCGAGATCGTTCGAGTCCGTAAGAATGCAGATCCTGACCGAGTGAATGAGCAGAATCCAAAGTTTGGGTTAATCAATGGGTGACGTACATTGACCATCGCAATTAGATCCGACGCGCTATCAATTAAAGAGAGCATTGTAGGCTCTTCAAACACGTAAGAAGGAATATTCAGCCCGAGGCCGAAAAATGAAAATGACGGTTTAGCCCCGCAAGTGTCTCGCCGGAGGATAAAGTATTCGTGGACGTTTCTGATGTGATTTCTCTCTCGCTCGTCGGCTTCAATAATAACTGCTCGTGTGTAGTCATCAAAGTCCTTGATAAAATGTTCCATCCCAGCTGCATCGTCGCCGACTACCGAGAGTGTGCGTTCGTAAAATCTAAGATAAAACAAGTGGATTAGTAAAACCATCCAGTGCGGTATCGGTGTCTACCCACTCTTGAGTCATCCTGTTCAATGGCTTGCACGAATGGGGCGCTTCGGTGTCAATGACTTCGCCGCGTAGAATGCTCATTACATCCTCGGTAATCATGCGGGCCGTTTCCTTGTCGGTGACATCCGTGTACTCATCACATGCGAAATAAAAGTTCATAAGGTCGCAGGAAATTCGTAGGTGTTCTAATCATGGTTCAAGCGTGTGAGAAAAAGTCGCATGAATATAGCATGAGACTTCCGCTTACCAGGCGATTCGAGAGGTCCAACAAGTGCACCGAGAAGATCTAAAGTACATCGTCGCATTTAGTCAAATACAAAGACAACGAATCATAATCATTGCTGACCGAATTTGCAAGACTTGAACTTTCGAAGCTGCTTAGGCTCGAATAACCCAAGACTTTCGATCCACTTGACGGAGGCGCCTTCGACCTCAGCGAGGTGCGCGTTACAGCTCCTCTTCCACGGCCAACTGACCAGGAGATCAGGAATGTAGTGTTGAGTGGAGAAGATCATTGTGAGGTAGCGAAAAGAGTCTGAGATACTTAGGAAGATGGGGGAGCGTCTATGTTATCTTTGGTTTTAAGTAGGGAGTTAAAGCACAGCCATCCCACGATATCAAACGTATAGGAATGCTGGGCCTTTTGGAAGGCGCTTGGATACTCCGATAAGACGGAAAATATCTATATTTCTCTTGACGTGTACAACGAAACAGTCAAACTCACATGTAACAGTCACAGTATGGGTGCGAATAAACCCATAGATCTTTTATTCGGCTAACTGGCGCTAAATGGGACTACATAAGCACTTTAGACTGAATTGGTGGTGGTAGGAGATCGAAATGCACAATTCTGCAGAGAAAGCTGAGCATTGAGCTAGACTGCTTAGACTACCATAGAAATGCTAATCGTTGGTTTGTGATAGCCAATATGCAAAGGATTTGAGAAACGTAGGACTGACATCGCTAAGATTGTCAAGAAAATGATGAGTCGGTTGATTTGGGTCTCCGGTGCTTCTGGATGGTAGTACACAAAGCCACCTTTCATCCATGAGCTGTTTATTATGTCATGACGCATCGGTCCTGTTTTTCCGCGATGTCCGATGTTTGGTGATTATATTGCTTGAATAGCATTTGAACCTGAATTGCTATAACAAAGCAGAGCTGGGATCGATTGGAAGTGTGCCACCGTGGCCACGAGGCCGCAATGCACTGCAGTACTAGTGCTGTAGTGCGACGAACATTGGTATTTATAACATTCCATATGTACGAACCAATTATATCTCCTGATCGAATATATAATTGGGTTTCACACCACTAGCGAGACAACATATAAAATGCTGTAAACTCCCAGGAAGCGGAAATTAAGCTGCTTAAAAATAACCCGCGAAAGTAACAATGCGTGAAAGTGTATCTAAAAGACATATTCTTTTGGCCATATTCTGGATTTTGTCTGTCAAAAGGCCCTTGGAATTTTACAGCAGCTCAGGTCGAAGGCGAATGCGGGATAATGATGTTGCTGGTTCTGGGACTCATGATCAGATCCTCGCCCTTCCATGACCTCGAGAATTCATGACCAGAACCTGCTTTCTGGGGCGGTAAATACGTGGAGATTGGCGAAACGTCTTTGTTGGAAGCACTTGATGAAAACAAGGTCCGACATCGATATTGGGATCCAAGAAGGAACGACTTCGCTGACTTCACAAGCCATTGCGATGCAGTCCCATGGACACCTGACGAATCACTGAACTTCAGTGGCACGACCTGAAAATTCGAGAGATACTGATTTCTCGACGATCGAGAGAGAGAAAACCCCATTTTCTTGCCCTATCATCTGATGAATCCCTCACACCATACTAGTAGGCGAACGCGGTTTGGAGTACTATATTCCATAGATTTGGGAAGTGGAGAGGATGATAATGAGCTTGTATAAGCTGCGTATCATCCAAGTCATGCTACTTTCCAAGAGCGCATGATGCTCTTCAGCGTCTCCAATTTGAGTTTTCCTGAACAAAGCTTTCGCAAGGAGTCATTGAGCATCGATCGTCCTTCGTGAGTGAATCCATGTGTGGGCGTCTCTCCTCTCGTTCCAGGAGAAAAATATCTGGCGGTGGCCGTAAGCTCGCAGAATCAATTATTAGAGGCGATTGATGTAAATTATTGCCTCTCGAGTGAGACCTTCGTGTGCCATTCCTAGATTTACTGCGCTGAAATAATGTCTGTATCAACAGTTGTGATGATATCTTGTAACCAGGCTTCAAATACCTCAATTCACCAGTCATCCTAGTTCTCAATTATAATGCTTAAAATTAACCACAAAACACCCATCATCGTCAAGCTCAGGGGCGCCGTCCATCACCGGTTTGTTGTCGCCATCAATCCATCACCCTGGTGGCTATGCGGCCAATAAATACTCGAGTTGTCCCGCTCCCCATCATTTCCCTCGTTGAGCTGGCCTCACGTCGACGACCTAACCATCCATTTCCTTCTGGCGCCCTCATAACACACGAAAACACACGATGTTGACATCGTTATCGTTGCGGCTGGCCGCAATATCATTCTTTTACGTGACCTTTTTGAAGGATGTCGCTCTTGGTGCACCGATGAATATGCAGAAGCGGTGAGTTTTTTTATGCTGGTTTGGCTGTCGGTGTAGGAAGAAAGCTCTGTGCGCTCTGGTGGAAGTGCATCCGGCTGGTGTCATTGAACTTTAACGGCTGGAGGAGGTTGGGTCTGGGTTTGCGAGTTGGATGGTTGGAGAGTGCCTTAGTTTGATCGGAACTCTGACGAAAAACACACAATTTTAGGGACCAACTGTGTAATGGTCATGCAGAGCTTTGTGAAAGACCATACGGAAATACGACATTTTTGGCTTCGCATGATTCATTTGCTGTTAGCACCAACCCATTCGCCTGTGAGTACCTCAACGCGTTGGTGTTGGTATTGTTCAACTTACAGGACCTGTGAACAGTGGCACGTACCCAGGAAGTTGATTTGGAAACCCAGCTACTTTCAGGTGTTAGAATGCTTCAGGCACAAGGACGAATGTGAGTATTCCGTCCGAAAAGTATTAGCTTATATATTGATTACACTGCACGGTTGCAGGAACGGAAAAGACCTTCATTTTTGCCATACCTGTGAGTCCCTCACCCTTGTTGGCCTATATCACCCACTGAGCAACTTCCTTCTATTCTCTAGCCTGTGTACGTCGTCTTATCAAAGGCTCTTCGTCAACGTCAATTCTCTAACCTCACTTCGCGTTGCAGCTGCTTTTCGACGGCGGTAAAGTTGAAACGTACCTTGAAACCGTCAAAAGCTTCCTTGACCGTCACCCAAATGAGGTTCTTACCCTTGTCTTTGTCAACCCAGAAGAAATATCTGTCAAAGATGTCTGGAAACCCATCTTTGAGAAGACAGGTACGCTACCGCTTTCTTCAGCATCCTTTCCCGTTCCAAATTAATTCCTTTGCAGGTATTGCCGACATGGCCTATATTCCACCTCAGCCCGTCATGTCACGCAATGATTGGCCAACACTGGGAGAGATGATTTCAAGCGGAAAGCGAGTGGTCATTTTCCTTGACAAGGGCGCAGAGAGCAGAACAGAACCTGAGGCAGATTTCATTTTGCCTCAATTCCAAATGGTGCGATTCAACGTATTTTGTCATTATTCCACTAACCCAGTTCTTTTTCTCTGTCGGTAGATGTGGGAGGATGTGTATGACCCCACCGATCCTGAATTCCCCTGTAAAGTGGACCGCACAGCTGGGCCTCTCGCATATGACCAACAACTGAACCTCATGAATCACAACCTCAATGTTGACGTATTCGTGGGGAAGATTCTCGTTCCAGATCGATTGAACAGTCCAAGAACAAACAGCATTGACTCGTGAGTCGTTCTTTCCCTTTCTTCTTCTAAAAGTTTCCCCAGTTTTCTGATAAAACAACAGAATTCTCCTCCATGCACAGCATTGCGCCCCTCTAGCTGAAAATAATCGACCCAACTTCGTCATGCTTGACTTCTTGAACGTGGGTCAGGGCATGGATGCTGTGGACAGACTCAATGGGTTCCACTTCTGAGTACCCAGCTCACAAATTTTGCGCCAGCCTTTCCTGCAGCGGTAACCGTTTTTCGCGTGTTCTTCGTAAACTACTCCTTTCCCTTTTCATACTTTGTGGTGGTTAGGTACCTCTTTCGCTGGTCGAAGAGCGTATTAAAAAAACTTCATTTTTTCCTGAATGACACGTGGTTCTCCTGCTCATCCTTGATCGATATTAATTTTCTCAACCCATCCCATCGACCCTTCAGGCTCTTGAGAACCCCTCAGCCATTCACGTTACCGACAATGGTTCACGCTAACAATGGCTGTTCACAATGACTGGATGAATCAACACAGTCACGATTAATCTTCAATATTTCTGAATCCTGCATGTCATGGTTCACCACCAAATGCAGGTGAAGAAAGACTTTTTTTCGCCAATGTAATGTAAGTATGACTTGAACTAACTTTGGTGACATGTTACACTATCACTCAAACGGCCACATGCCCCGTTGACGACGGATGTGGTAAGCACCTGTAAGCACTGCACGTCAAATAGTGCGCCCAAGGCCTGCCCGGAGAGCGACATTGTGACCACGGATAAACATCTCCCCTTTCAAACTCCTACCACCACCATCCAGGGCACATCAACTCAAGCCCTGCCGCTGGTATTCCACCATGTCAATGGAGAAGTGGCACCTCGAGACCACAGGAGAAATAACGATCCATCCTTGCAACGACGATAAATTTCCAGGTTACAGGATTCTGTAGGTGTCGCTTTCCCCCCGTTCATCAGACAATGTAATCGAATTAGGCTTTAGACTTATGGGACCCACTGGCTCGGGGAAGAGCTCGGTGTGTATTATTGCCGTCTCGCATCACAACTTTGATTTTCGGTGTTCTCACTGGCATGTGCATCCATACCTTACCAGTTCGTCGAAGCACTAACGGGGAATGATGAACGACTGGGGATCGCGGGGGACGGACTTGAGAGTGTAACGCAAGACGTCCAAGTCTTCAAGCTCATAAATGTTGCTTGGCGTTACAAAGATGAACGCTATCCGATCTACCTTATTGATACCCCAGGATTCGCAGACCGAAAAATGTCGGAGATGGAAATCGTGCGCAAGGTAGAGAAGTGGACAGAGCTTTATCGGTAAGTTTCATTTACCCCCCGACTCGTTGCATTTGATTGGTGTCATGACTTGACTGTAATGAAAGCTGCAACATGCACCATGTTTTCTACTTCTGTCGAATCACCGACACAAGAGTTGGTGGAAGAGGACGAAGGATCATCAAAATGTTAATGGGTATGGGATTGGAAGACGACCACTTGAGCGTCGTCACCACTATGTGGGACATGATCAGCAATCAACGTGCAATGCAGCGCGCCGAAGACCATTATGAGCAACTGCAGAATGAAACGTGGAAGGTACGAAGGATATATATCTCTAACCTTCGCTGCTGAGGATATGATACGACATACACAGGGCTTCTCGATACAAAAGTTTCACAACACCCGGGACTCGGCTCTCGGGTTGATTGAGGAGAGCGTCAGGCCCTCCGTTTGGATATATCCAGAGCGCTTTCAGCTGAACGGCAACAGCCCCCATGCTCCAATGCTCTACCAAGAGCTCATCGATAGGATTCAAGCAGCCCGTCTGGAACGAAAAGCGCTCCAAATGGAAAGATTATCACTAATCACAACACCCCACGAAGAGCTCGAAGCGAGCCTAAATCAAAGACTCATCGAGACCACGGAACTTCTCGATAAATTCATCGGTCAACTGGTCGAGTTTGGCCAACCTCCTGAAGATTTCGATGTCGACCCCAAACAGATCACATACGAAATCCTTATGGATAATCAAACAGACTCCGAGGTGTATGTTCAAGCTCTACAAAGTGCTTTGAACGAATCGTCCGTCTCGAGGGATGGGGGTTTGATAAACAGCGTGGCGCTCAAGAACAAGCTGGAGGTCGCTCAGGATGAGGCCGCACGGGCTACTAAGCAGCTCCAGGCGTTTTCAATACCTCCATCCCTTGTAGTGCAGGATTCTGTCACTACTTCTCCACAGCCGATTCCCGTCGCCCCCGAACGCGTCCCGCAGACATCCACTGCTCCACTAGAGCAACACCCGCGGAAGTGCTCTAACCTTTCAACTCGCATGTTACAAGGGTTTCGAAAGGGTACCACTCGTCTTTTGAGACGTCGTTGACTCACATTTGGTGTGGGTTTATCTCATCAGACAATTTCTCCCGTTTTGATTCATCGTTACGACGTTGTACATGTTATGTATCATTTAGTGCTATTCCACTTGCTTGGGGTTTGTCATTCCATAGAACTGTAAAATAGCCATAGCAGATACTCATTTGGATTCTATTATTCTTGCATCATGATTAAGTCCAATCAACGAAATCACGCCGCCCTAGAAGATCATAAAAGTCATTGCATTCGTGAAGGTCGTAACTCGTCAGTACATCCTCGTAGTATTAGCGAAGCCATAATGTGTGTGGATATGAAGTAAAATGTGAGTAGCCGTGTACACCTTGATAGAAAAACATCATGGATAATGCAAACCGCACAGCATCAGCTCCCAGCACACCTAAAATCAAAACAACCACGCTGATCCATGTAGGCGGTAAACGAGCAGATTGGAAGCTTCCCGATACCTGCCCAAGAGTCGAGTTAGAGGGTGAATGTGGGGGTGGACTTCTACAATCAAGGTCAGAGTGTCATCCAACACGGTTCAAGCAAATTATGGCATGTTAAAGGGATCCGATGAAAATTGGGATAATGGTGGGAGAAAATAAAAGACGATTATGATTGGCAATTCAACAGCGATAGCGGCAACTGGGTAAGGAAGGGGATAGAACAAAACAGATTGGATGGTGGAGAGGTATCGCTAGATATAGAGGAAAGGGATATGAATAAAGTTGTGAATAAAAATATAAAAGAATGTGGGTATATGGGTATACGAAGGAAGTCCGGTATTGGTGTTCAAAGGGGTAATGGTAGAATTAATGGGGGAAAGAAAGACAGGACGGCGCGGCGAGAATCTTGCGCGGCATAGTGTGAGCGACATAGCTCATAGGGTCGAAATGAATGTATCACGAATGGAGAGAAATCGAACTCACGGTAGACCATTTAACATATCCGCAACTCGGAATCCATCCCCAATGTGCACCCAATCCATGAGTATGAACTGCGGGTTTCGATTGGCCCCTAAGGGCGCGCAGTTCCCAATGTGCGATAAGATTCTGAACGAAAAAAAGGTCATTCCATACTTTATTAGGAGAAACAAACAACTTACGAAGCCATTCCATTAGTTCTCTGGGCGTTCATACGATCAGGGATAATAACATCTCCGCCACTCGGTAGAATATTGACGTTCAAAGAGTGATTGATCATATACGTGTGATCTTCGACGGGTAGCGGGCCATGAATTCTATCCACACGACAAGGAAAGGTCGGGTCGGTTACACTGAAAGGCGTTTCCCAAATCTAATCCAAACAAACGACGTTTAGCATCAGGTTAGGCGACAGGAATGAAGAAACGAACCATTTGAAATTCAGGGAGAATGAAGGGAACCACAGCGGTGTTCGCACCGGCATCCATGAAAACAATCACCCGTTTCCCGCTATCAATGAGTTCTCCCAGTGTCGGCCAGTCTGATTGCTTCACGGGTGGAGCCAGAGGGGCATAAGCCAATGGTGAGATACCCGAATCGTCAAATGCCGGTTTCCAGAAATCTAACAGAGACGCGTTTTCGGGGTTGGTGAAGATGAAAGTGATAACTTCGTTTGGATTCGCATCTAACCACGTTTTAACGGTTTTGAGATAGCTGGTAACATTTCCTCCATCGAATATGAGCTGGGATATCGGCGTCAGAAGTAGCTCGTGTGTGGGAGTGTAAGGTAACATACACAATCTGAAGTGGAAGATGAATTGTTGCGATTTAAGATGAGGGTATAGAAGTGAGAAGAAGACACGCACTGGTATGACAGAAATGTAATTGGCCTGTTTTTGGGTTACTTCAAGTTGATGGAGGGTTAGTTGTCGTAATTGTAAAATGCGGACCAGATGACTCACATGTGTGATTGCGCCTGCAGTAACCGAACACCGAGGTTGAGCTGCGTCGGTATATCTATCTCCTGATTGCGACCAACTACAACAGCGGGGATTTAGGCTTAGAAGCAAAATATAACACAAAATACGAACGTGCGAGTGGGTCCACACTGTACGCGAAAGAATCATGTGCACCGATGTATGTCAGATTCGAATAGCGACGTCCACAGAGTTCTGGGTGGCCGTTGCACGTGGTTGCCCTAAATTGTGCACCACAGTCAAGAAATATTCAAGAGCGAATCGTTAGACCATTGCAGAGCGAGGTGAGTCAGTGTGCGAGGACATCTTCTAACCGTTTAAAAAAAGGTATCGTCCAACCAGAGACCCATTGTGCGAGAAAAACAACAACTAGCGTCTCAAACACCAGTTTCATGAGGAGAGGTGGAAAGGAGAAGGAAAGAAAAGGGATAGAGGAGGTCTCACAAGGCGAATGATGCCAGTGAGATGGTGGTGGGACATGAAACGATGACGTTCTGAAATTCACCAAACCCATCGATCGGCCAGGTCAGCCCCCGAACCAAAGCATCCTATAGCAGTCTTCAAGTGTATAGACGGCATCCAAGCCCCCCCAAGAAGTCATGTGAAGATGGACCAGCACAGAGGAAAATATAGCTGGGACAATTGATGGTGATGGTGAAGCTCATGACCCGTAGAGTGTAAAATAGGAAACCCAGATCTTTACTGTCAAGCGTCGTTTCTAAATCCGTTCCGAGCAGTAAAGATGCCGAACCACGATGCCCTGAATTCTTACCCAGATGGCTGAGGAGTTTTTTTTTTGTGGTTCTGTAGTGGATTGAGCGCCCAGAATAGCCTGAATGACCAGCATGATGATGGGAGAGAAGTAAGAAGCGCGTTCGACGTGTTGGCATTTCCTGTTTGGACAGCCGACAGCATGACTTGTTTGACCCCGACGAAAATGCCAAATAGTAATTATAGCCATTCTTTTCCTGGAAGCCTTTTGCATCGCCGACGAAACCAAGGTTTCGAAAAAGTGTTGAATGTATGATTAAAATTCTCAAAGATCAAGGTATTTAGTACATCCAGCGTTCCTTATACTCCCAGCAATGATTGGAATTTTACCATCTAGAATATCATTCATTGTAACTACGGCCCACTGGCACTGCGCCGTTTGCTCTTCAAACATCATTTCGAAACCCCATCGTATCCATTAAATAAACATGTACATAAATGTTCGACCTTGTCCGTATAATAGAGCAGGTATAGTACAAAAAAGCAAGTAAAAGTCCATCAGGAAAATTCCTCCATTCTACCACCATTAATTCATCAAATATCTCTCTACAATGCGGCTCACGGCAATCTTGAGCTCCTGTTGCAACAGCTCGCCGTCGGGAGATTGCTATGTAAACCGACATTTAGAATTCATTAGACCGGCCTTTTAATGAAACGGACTGACCAGCTCTGTCATCAACCCAGACAAGATCGAGGAAAGGCCAACTCCTTCACAGTGATGAGCATGACTGTGGGCTTCGAGATCGTCACTACCATATGCATCCCTCTTCCTGAAAGGCAATCGGGGACCGGAACCAAACTATTATTATCCGAGAAAGAGGTGTTAGCCATTATATGTCGCACACACTGAAAGAGAGAAGAAGCCTACGCATCCATTTTCCTTCCTTCCGGCACGAAGATTACAAATAGTCCTTTGTTTGCAAGCCGCGTCGCAGTTCTGGAGCTTGCCACCCCGATCTTTGAATACGACGAATTGCAAGAACAGGTCGTTATCCGCCTCGAACGCTTCGGTAACCCTATGCCAAAACTCGGGGTTCAGGGGCTTGTTGGCTGGCCACTCTCCGACAGCTGCGCTGTAGAATTGTCGTGCGCTGTATTGAGTAATCCATTGAGCTAATAGGAAAAAAAATTAGAAGAGGTAGATCATATTAACAGTAAAATGTTTAAAGACTCACGGGAAGTTTGGAAAGAAGGCGACGACGTTTCAGCTGCAAAGACGGTTAAGTCATGTTCATTTGTTAAAATCGAAGGCATTACCCATAATTGTCTTTGTATCCATAATTTCATATGTGTCTGGATCAACGTCATAGACTCGGAAAGCAGGATTGGCACCTGTGGAGTATGCAGTTAGAAAGGCCAAAGATGCAATACTGAAAGGGCACAAGGAACCTCTCGGTGTGATAGCAGGTGCAATGTGGTGGACACTGATGGCCGTGTTTGCGTTCCTGTTGTTCCAGTCAGAGTAGGAGACAACAAACTCGTCCTTCATATAAAGGAAAGACCGCGTCAGAAGTGACTCGTTTCGGAACGACAGTATCTTGAGCTTACTATGTGTGTATGTCCATAGAATTGACCAGCGATGGTATTCTTGTATCTTTGAACAATCTGATCGAAGTAGTTGGGCTGCAAGTGCATCAAGGTGTCAGATTACAGTCTGATGCATCATATACAGTATGTTGTGGCCTCCTCACCTGGTCTTTCATAGCGTCGCCATTACTCGGTGGCATGTGCGCAATGATCCATACACGTTGTTGAGCGTCTTCCGCGGCTTGCAGCTCTTTAATGGCAAAGGCTAGGACGCCGTTCGGGTCGGCTTGTTGGTTGTTGCTGTCGTATAGCCAGAAGCTATCGGGTCACCCCATGTCGATCAGTTACCTCGACATCATGGATGATTTAAAAACGACCTTACTTTCCCTTAAACCAGTAATTCGTGTTCAATGAAAGAATTCTGGTGAAAGTTAAACGTTAAACCTTGACTCTTCTTTGAGCATATGATGCCCTACCTTAAAGAGGTTTCTGGTACCACCATTGAATAGCTTCCTGAATTATGTTTGACCTGGGACGTCGCGGTATCATCCAACCAATCCTGCATATTGAGAAAGGTAAGTAAGGTGTGTTGCAGTCACAAATTATATAGGTGTGATACTTGCTTTCCACCCTTGGCTTTGTGTATCGAAGACCCATTGGACGTTGGCTCGAGTTGTGGTATTGCGCGGAAACGCGTTAGCTGGTGCAGTTTCGCTGATAGAGTGGGTCAGCAGGGTAATAGTATCTTTAGAGGAGCTCTTACTGATTTCCAAAAGATGGGAAAGTTCGTGATGCAAGTCCAGATCTCAACTCATCGTTGAAATGCTGCAATGAAGCCGTATTCTCGCTATATCATCGATTTGAGGTAAGCGACCATGATTCAACCCCCCTCCGATTTTGGGTGACTCACTTCTGGTTGTACAACCAAACGGCGCCATCAGCGACGTCGCCTGTGAATATGTTGAACTTGCTATTTATGCTGTTGGCGTTAGCAAGTAACTGCCGAAGAAGGGCGGTGGGGGTATCGCAGTGGGTCATTCCATGAGGGCCCGCTGGCCTTTCAACAGACGATTTGTCATCGGCATACCTCCTACAGCAGATGGGTTTGGTACAGATCGCGTCCGCGCCAACCTAAAGAACATGATTGAATGGTCACAAGAAGCACAAGAGTCCATAAGTGACGAACCTCATAATGCCTATCGATATGGACATCGCTCAAATGCACAACCTGAAACGGCGTCTTTCCTTTCGATTCCCATACTTTTGGGATGAGGGGAGCAGCCCTAGGGAATGACATGGTAACCGGATTGACATTAGGCTCTTCGCAGACACCAAGCAATGCGTGACAAAGTTTGGTGGAGGTTTGGCCAGGGATGGTGATGGAACGAAGATCGTGTGCAATGATGGGTGCTTGTTGACGAACCGCGCCTAGACAGACGTCTCTGTCTTGAAGCTTTGGGACAGTGAGAGCAGGATAAAAGTATTTAAGCAAAGTCATACCCCAGCCAAATCGCATATTTCTGCGAAAATCGTGGAGAAAAGTCCATCGCCAAAGTGTGCAAGAGGTTTTAATGTCAGCAGAAGCCCCTGGCAGGCGCCGCATGTGGCGACGCCAGTGAAGGCCGCAGAAATGTCATCGAATAATAAAGCATTTGAGAACCCTACGGTTGCTGCAAGTTGAATCAATCCTAGGGGATGTAAATGTCGCATTGTATCGGTTGAGGTGGAAGTGTCGTCAGCCCAAGATTGATTCTCTTGAGCTTTATAGTAGTATACGTGTTGGACATGTCGAAACTCCGTTTCAGAAATCATGAACCCAGATCTAACTTGTTCGATGGTTGCCTTTGTTTCCTGCAAGACTCAGAACGAGTTGCTGTTCGTCATGTAATGCAAGCCTTGGGTCGTGATCGCATCCCGAGTCGGAGAATAGGATTCGATAAGCGTGGTAAATAGGGGGAGAGAGTTGATGGAATGAATCCCCAGTCTCAACCAATAATTTACTCCTAGTCCTAAAGTATGACAGAATAATCTCGAATGGACAACAATGAGAAGCACTATACCTGCGCCTGCCCGATCCCCGCCAACATATATAACTTCTCCAGAGTCAAAACCCTCTTGGCCAAACAGGCGAACAAGTGATGTACGTGCGTGCAATAAATTCGGACCGGGAAAGGCCTGATGGACGGAGCGATTGCGAAAATGTAATCTATCAATTACACTTGAATTACACTGCTGCATACGCACTGTCGACTAGAAAGGACGTCTGAGCCCCTCGTTCTGCACTGAGTGCTGCGGCCTGAGAGGCTGCAGGGAGTGAACAGCAATTCCGAGTCGGGTGGTTAAAAGAATGATTCTTGGTGCTCCGCAGCAGGACCGCAACGGCACTTTTCGATCCTAATGGCTGGCGCACTGCTTCTTGAAAGCATTGGGTCCATATTCATGTTACAGCCCAATTTACATACTGACGGGGGCTGAAATGTGACGCATGATGGCTTCATAGACCCCTCACAGGGCTGCCTTGAAATTTATCAAAAAGAGATTGGGATAGTGGCCGTGACGATATGGATGTACTTACTGCGTGTCGTGGCGGGAGTGCAACGGGGGTGTATGTCATGGAGAGTAAAGGTGTGCAGGACCACGTGTTCTGACTTCTTAAACAGATGGATAGAATAGATAGAATGTTTTTTTTTTTGAGATTCTGCGATGTATTAAACGCCCAGAATAGCCTTCATGACCGCCGTTGTGATGGGAGTGAAGCAAGAAGCGCGTTCGACGTGTTGGACGTTTCCTGTTTGGGAATCTTCGGTAAAGTTTGATTGGTGTTGGCGGTGATGCCAAACAGTACAGCCTGTTCCTTTCCTGGAAGCCACCTTCCTTGTTCTCTGCCGCATCGAAGATGACGACGTTCACGACCATGAGCACATGTGTTTCGTCTTCTTTTTTCAATCATGCGACACAGGTAAATATAAATATGGCTTTTTATCTGTAATCATGTCATTTCGACAAGACAGCATGTCGAATATCATGGGTTGAGCGATTCTTGATTTATAGACTTCGATACCTTTGCTTCCGGATTCTGCGTCTCCACGTCGACAGTCGCGTTTTTATAAGAGATTCAACTGAACTTCAGAGACCTCTAAGCTGTCAACATGAATCTCTCCATCCAGCTGTTGTGCGCTTTCTTGCTATCGTGGTCATCTCTAGCAAATGGCCTCTACTTGCTTCGAAAGAGGTGCGTCGAATTAGCCTAATTCAGAGTTTAGATGTTTATAGATGTTCCAGAGCTACGGTTTGTAACGGAAGCTCCGCTCTGTGCGACAGAAAATACGGCAATACCACCTTCTTGACGGCACATAATTCGTTCGCCTTCAGCTCTAATCCCCTTGCTCGTGCGTACCTTTTCGACCTCCTGTTGCAATGCATGCATTACTTTAGCTCAATCATATACCAGTGGCACGGACGCAAGCGGTCGATATCCCAACACAGATGAACATTGGAGCACGTACACTTCAAGGCCAAGCACATATGCGAGTAATCCAAATTTGCTATATCCAATGGTGCCAGTGGTAACGGTGTATCATATGCAGGCAAAACGGACAGCTTCGATTCTGTCATACAAGTCAGTGTATCTTTATCCCGTTTGATAACAGAAACCTGACCAGTTAAAACATTTTTTCAGGTTGCGTGAGTTAGGCGTTTCTATGCTACCCCAAAGTCGATTTTGACGAGTCTCACTTCAATCGCTAACATTATAGGCGCTTTTCGATGGTGGCCTCGTCGAAGACTACCTCAAGAAAGTCAAGACATTTCTCGATGCCAACCCATATGAGGTTTTCACTTTCATCTTTACCAACCCTGACCGTCAATCCATCCCAGGAGTCTGGAAGCCTGCTTTCGATGCAGCAGGCATCACGCCTCTCGCATATGTCCCACCTTCACGCCCAATGAAGCGCAACGATTGGCCAACACTTCGAGAGCTCATCGATACGAACAAGAGGGTCATTGTGTTTTTAGACGCAGGTGCTGATGGTAGCGATGGAGGTGTTGTTGATTTCATTTTACCGCAATTCCAGATGGTGAGTTCTTTTCTTTGTCCAATCAGCCTGCTTTCCACGTGGTTCGTGCTCCAACTTGAAGTTGTGTTGCTAATTTTTTGATGCTATGATTAAAGGTATGGGAAGATCCCTTCTCACCAACTGACGCCAACTTCCCCTGCTCCATCCAACGTACCTCTGGGCCTCTATCCAACGACGACCATATGCATCTCATCAATCATAACTTGAACCGGAATATTATTCCCATTGGCGATGGTGTTCTTGTTAGCGACTTTGTCAATGCTCCAAAGACGAACTCTGTCGACTCGTGAGTACAGAAATTTGCTCTTGACTAAGAAGTGCCTCATAGCTGAATCTGTAATATTTACTATGACATAGAATTCTTGCGCACGCGAACGGATGCGCACCACTGTCACAAGGACGAGCACCCAATTTCGTCTTATTGGATTATATTGACATCGGGCAGGGAAAGAAGACAGTGGATATGCTGAACGGACTTTCCGTTTAAATGTTCAGCACTCCTATTGTGTACAAGTAAATTGAATTGTAAAATGAAAGCAGTATCTTATGGACTGTGACGATGAGGCGCTGAGTTGATTGGCTGTTCCTTTTCTGACAGTGGGTAGTTCAATTAGTATGTCTACGCCAGAAGATAGCACGCATATTTTCAGAGCTGAGTCTACGAATAACTCAAGTCATTCTTTTTCATGAATCCCCTGTGCGTCCCCAACATGAAAGAAGGTTGACGACAGAAATAGGGGCTGTGGGATAATTATTCAAACTCCGTCCGAACCGGATTTGCCGTTGTGAGCTTCCAACCTTTTCAATGAAAAACTCTACTTTCTCCTCC
The DNA here is from genome assembly GCA_002938355.1 of Panaeolus cyanescens. Classification (NCBI taxonomy): domain Eukaryota; kingdom Fungi; phylum Basidiomycota; class Agaricomycetes; order Agaricales; genus Panaeolus; species Panaeolus cyanescens. The sequence goes on from NHTK01006099.1 coordinate 41,282, forward strand.
ACCATCGGATTTATGCCAAAGATTTTTATCTGCAAAAATTTCAACATACTGTGAAATGACTGGGTCTAATTCTCCACAGGCTGCAAGAACCTCTGCAGTTTCCAAATTTACTCTCGTTTAATCCGGTTCCGACAGAATTTAAACCGATACGAGTCATCTGGCAATGGGGTCACTTGCTTTTAATGGGATGGATGGATGTGATCATAACAGTTCCAACCTCTCAATTCTAATCACAAATTGGTTTCTTCAAATCTATATCATCATCACTGTATCATGGACTCTCTGGACATCAGCTCTCTCAAACTGAGCGAGTCTTCAAAGGTGTGTGTTGGGGATGAACAAAACGCTGGACGGGATCTGATATTCCAACCTACAGTCGTCTGCCACGCGGGCTGGAAAGTCTAAGATTAAAAAGGGATCCAGCGCATCTAGTGGTCCTGCAAATACGGCACAAGAATCGGATGCTGCAAGCCACCAGGTCGAAATTGTGGCTTATTCCCAACAAAGTCGTTTTCATCGCGAAACCTTTGACGCTAACAATACCGACATCGATTTGAAGGATGTGAATATCACCGTAAACGACAAGGAGATCCTCGTCGACGCCCATCTTCGACTTAAGCCTGGTGTGCGATATGGTATGGTCGGTCAGAATGGAGTTGGTAAATCAAGTACGTTCATGAAAACGAGAGATGTAACGGACAATGCTGATGCAATGTCATTTACCAGTTCTCATGTCTGTTATGGGCGACAATATCCTGGTTGGCCTTCCACAAAACGTCCGCATCCTGCATATCGCTCAATTGGAGGAACCTGTCCCAGGTCGCACCATCTTGGAGGAAGTCTTGAACTCTGACACAGAAAGAATGCGAATCATCCGTGAAGCCAAAGGTGTGCATACTTGTATCAGCTACATAACATGCAGCAACGTTGCTAATTCTACGATAGCCTTGCAGGGTCACTCCTCAGACCACGATGACGTGGCACAGACCGTGCACCAAATCCTCGTCTCAAGGGCAGAAACCCACCTCGACCTCGCCCAAAAAATTGCAACGAAACGATCCGGCCAACGTGGTCATACAGCACGACAGGACCTTCTCGCCGCTGAGCAAGCACTCGCAGATGTCAAAGCTCAAGCATCAGACCTTCAAAAGTACATCACGCCCGACATTATCCATAAAATCACCACTGAGGTTTTTAGTGCGTATGAGGCACTTGACGTTGATGGTGGAGAAGCTAGGGCAAGGGCGATTCTACGAGGCTTGGGCTTCAAAGAGGAGGAGATGATGGAGGATGGCAAGGAGGTTGCGAATCTGAGTGGTGGATGGCGCATGCGGGTCATGCTTGGGAAGGCACTCTTCATCAAACCCGATATTCTCCTTCTAGATGAACCCAGTACGCTTTCTCTTATATTTCTTTAAGTTGTTCTGACGGTTTTTTATTTTGCAGCTAACCACTTGGATTTACCGGCTATTTTATGGCTGGAAAACTACCTGTTGACGACTTCTGATGAACAAGGACAAACTGTTGTTATCGTCTCACACGACCGCAGCTTCCTTGACGCCGTCACAGACGAAACCATAATCTTCCGTGACAAGAAGCTCGTGTACCATCCTGGAAACTACGATGATTGGGAACGTAACACTGAAGAACAACGAAAGAGGAAGACACGTCTAAAGGAGGTATGTCTGAGCATACTTTATTTCAGCTTGATTAATGGGTGATTGACAATGGCATTAGCTGGAAGATAAACGCAGGAAACAAATTGCTGCAAGCATGCAACGGAATGTCCAACACGCCAAATCATCTGGTGACGACAAACGACTTGGGCAAGTGGCATCTCGCAGGAAGGTATGCATCATACGCGACTTCTTAAAATGAGGTGTCTAGACTAATGGTGTACATATCCTAGAAACTTGAGAGAATGGGAATGGAACGCTTAGAAGACGGAAAACGTTACAAGCGTAGTTATCACGGCTACAGGGCTGAAGTCACTGTTGAACAGGGGGTCAAAACCATGCCTATACTCCTTCCTCCACCCGAGGAGTTCAACTTCCCTGGTAGCTCCTTCCTCCAGTTATCCGACGTCTCATTTCGCTATGAGTCCAAAACCAAAACCAAAACCCGCGTCCCACTCCCGATGATCATCAACAACGTCTCCTTGGATATTGGACCACAAGCTCGCATAGGCTTTCTAGGCCCTAATGGCTGCGGAAAGTCCACGCTCATGAATTTACTCGCAGGGGTTCTCGCTCCTACCAAAGGAGAAGTCAAAAAGCACCACAGACTCCGCATTGGCTATTTCTCCCAACATACCGTCGACCAGCTCTCACTCTCCCTCACACCTCTGCAACAACTCTCTGCCATTTTTGCCTCGTTGAATCATTCTGAAATTGACGGTCCAGTGTCTCTTTCTGAGGCAGAGGCGAGGTCGCATTTTGGGAGTTGCGGGATCACTAGCGATGCTGTGACGCGTCCGATCCGGACTTTGAGTGGAGGGCAACGGAACAGGGTGGCTCTCGCTTTGGTGACGTTCCACAGACCCCACGTCCTCCTCCTTGATGAAATCACGAACCATCTTGACATGGGGACGGTGGAGTCGCTTGTTGAGGCTTTATGTGCGTTTGAGGGAGCCGTTGTCGTTGTTAGTCACGACATGTGGTTCTTGAAGCAGGTGGTTGAAGGTGGTGATGATGACGACGAAGATGATGGAAAGAGTGAGACTGGTGAGGAGAAAGGAGTGTTATACACCGTGACGAAGAAAGGAGAGTTGAAGAGGTAGGAGAAGGGACTTGATGCGTATGTTGACCGTGTCCGTCGCTTGCGAGAGAAAAACGGGTATGTTGTCATACTCTTGTGCTTTTGATAAAAATTGACATTTGCTTTCAGTTAGGTAAACGACGATAATTGGAGTAGGGACGAGGGTTATTGATATCATACAGAGTCATTCGTCTCCGTCCTTTCTGTTAATGTCCAATTTGTCTTAAAGATTTCCGGGTCAGGTCGTGCATCAACGTTGTTGCGCTGTTCTTCAAGAGGAGAGACTATCGTCTGCGTTGAAGGGGCACTGAAACGAATCATTGAAAACTGCGTAGATCCTCTTCCGTTGTCCTCAGATTGGTCCTTCCAAGCTTTCCCTTGAGCGACTCTGAAAATAATCAAGAACGACGCTGTGGTCTGATCAATGTACCAGAATCGACATTAGCACACTCTCTCTTCAAGAAATTCAAGGCTTCAACATACCTGGATCTGAACCATCACGCCCAAGGGCACATTTGCCACTTGATTTTGCATCGCAAATGGAATCAAAAAGAAGATCGCGAAAACGTCCAATAAAAACGCGGATTCCACCAGCATGGCGATTACGGACAAGACATAGTTTGACATATGCTTGGGGCCTAAGATGCACCTCAGCCTTCTCTGGTGTAGGTAAAGTCTTATCGCGATCATGGAGGTGAGCATAATGTTGAGTGATATACTGATTATTCCATAGATCATGGTCGGAATCTTCACATCCCAAGGCGAAATTGAAGGACGAGAAACCCGAGATAGGTAATATGAACCAGCCACTATGACGCCATTATGCTGATCAATGACCACGATGCGGCAGAAGGAAGCAAGGGATTCTTACCTATGCATGCTACCAAGGTTGAGCATGGTACGAGCATGACGAGCCAAATTGACTTGCTTCCTGTCTTATACACCACGAAGCACCTCCAGAGCTAAAAATTTCCAAACCTTGTAAGCATACTTTTACGGTATTGGACCAGATGAGCTCACTTACCAACAAACAATCAGACAGCCAATTCATGATCGAGAAGCAGACGTTGCCCATACTGCTAATAGGGATAGAAAACATCTGTGCCTCATACGCTGAAGGACCGCCTGGAAAATTCCGATTATCCACAAAACCAAGCTCCGTCATCTTTGCCTGAGATGCCATCGTCAGCGTCGACAGGATGAACATCACCAGCACGTAAATCAGGAGATATCTCTTTGTGAGATTCCTCGACCTTTGCACAGAGTCGCGGTCTTGCGAATTCGATGTTCTGCTAGTGAGTAGGACGACGTTCAACGTGAAGAGTGTCAGGTTGACACCGTATGTGACCGCTGATAAAATGGATCCTTGCAACCATGTCCGTTCAGCGAAGAGTTGTGAACTGGGAGCATCAGGTCGCCAGCTGTCACGAGTCTCTGTTAACATTATTGGCTAGGGTCCGCAGGTGTTGTTTGTTGAGAAGATAAAGAGCACTACGTAAGTAAGGAAACAGAGGGGGGGAACACCAAAGAGAAGCAGCTTGGAACAACGGAGTCAAACAGGCATCATCGTCATCATGGTATGTATTTATCCTAGTCCTTGTTTCGAAGGTTGCTGACGCATGCAACAAGGTCAATTAAGATTTACATTCTGTCTTCTAGAGGATGTATATCGTCGAAGTTCGACTCGGATTATTACACTACTCCAAGTACAATAAACAAGAGTCGGAAGCTCGTTCTGCGAGATTCACCTTTGTATTTCTGTATGGACCGCAAGAGAATGAAAAGGGGTGTTGGCCTCTCTGTCTCCTCCGGAGTAAACATTCAATGCCCATTGAATGTTAAGGTTTCATTTGGAAGTCCTCAGAGCGTGATGCCGCCCGGAGAAGGCGAGGTAGACCGGTGCCACTCTCCCGCTGGAAACGGCTTTATGCTGCCAGTACATACCCAGGGGTGAAATGACATGGGTCTCTTCTAAGAATAGACGTCGGCGGGTTCTACTTAGAATACCACTGCAAAATTTGAATGTGAATCGGGGAAATGGCAGCATAAATATTCGTAATAATAATAATAATGAACATTAGACTGGGAACCGTAACTACCTACATGCCCGAAGAAAAACTGGTTAGTATACAATGCTGGGTAATAATCTCATACAACAATGCGATAGTTGAAACGAAGTACACTACTGCACAAGAATCAGAAGCCGTGCTCTCGTTCGCTTTTTCTGGTGATCTCGGAGTGCCGAGTCCTTTCATGACTTGAGCGCAAATCCACGGCAGTAGTCGTTTCTAACCCCCGTCTCTGAAAGTCTATGACGGACAACTCTTGCACTCTGTTCGCAATCTCCTGCGTCATCAGAGTATTGGCTGTGCTGGACGCCCATGCCGTACCAGTTGCGACGCGGAATATGATCATGAAAGAGGCAATGGTCTGAGGGGATGCGCAGTGATTTCATTGTTAGTAATCCACATTCTCGGTCATTTTAGTTATGAAACACGACATACCTGCACCTGCACAAGCGTGGATAAGAAGGTGTTTGCAAGTGGACTGCCGACTGCAAAGGGGATGATAAAGAGGAGGACAATCACGTCGAGTATGAAGGCAGATTCGACGAGGATGGCGATTATACTGGTGTATTGGATGCCGTGCCGCTGTCCAATGGCTTTGACGATGCGCCGTCGATGAAGGAAGAGGCGAATGACAATCATCAGGGTGAGAAGGATGTTGAGGCCTAGACTGATGACCGAATAGATGAAAGTAAAGTTCTCAGTTGCCCATGGAGAGGCACCCGGACGTGAGATTTGTTCCAGGTAGATGATGCCTGTGACTGTCGGAGGGGGTCAATGATTTAGACAGCCTTGTCAGGAACGGATCATACCAAAAGATGCGATATACATCAACATAGGGAAAAACATGACAACTTTGAGAGAGTATCTGCATGTTTTGTAGATGACAGTGCACCTCCACATCTAAAATAAACCAAGGTTAAATGTTTTAGATGGGCGCAGAAGTCGCTGGACATGAGAAGGCGACGCACCAGTACAAGATCAGCGAACCAATTCATCAACGAAAAACAGACATTCCCTAGGTTGCTTATAGGTAGTGAGAACATATCCTTCTGGAACGCGCCTGGACCTCCCGGAAAATTTCGATTGTCGACAAACCCTAACTGTGTCATCTGCGCCTGTGATGCCATCGTCAGAGTGCTCAATATGAACATCACGCAGACGTATATCAGTAGCACAATATTCATCCGCCGTCTATCCAAAGAGCTGTTTGCATTTATCCGATCTTTGAGAAGGCTGAAGTTGAGGATGAAGAGAGTAAACACCATCCCATACGCAACAGCAGACAATATCCCGCCCTGGAGCCATGTCCTTTCTTCAAACAGTTCCACTTCGGTGAGATTAGGGCGCCACGCTGGATTTAATGACATGAAGGCTCAAAGGGAAGTGGTCGTGAGCGGGAGAGGTAGATGGGGCTAACCCTCTGAAGCGGTGTGTTCCCTGAGATTTTATGAGGGGAAGAGAAAAGACGATAATGAACACACAGTTAAATAAAGATAGCTTATTGAACCCTTTCCCCATGAGTAAACGAGCCCTAAATAGTCACTATTGTATCCGATGGCTTTACGCTCTCTCATCAGGGTCAACATGCTTGTTATCAATCAATACAATTCATCATTTCTGTTCGCAGTCGTTCTCATCCGCGGCTCGGCCATTGATCAAGTTCAAACGCGCTATGTGTGCTTGTCATGAAACGTACTATGCAAGTTAACCATTGGGAGGAGTAAAATTGAGCAGTCTAAGACGTTGAAATTGTACAACCCTTGAATGCTTCAGAAGCCTACAGTGCACCCGAGCGTCGTTTGAGAGTCAATCTTGGAAGCACTCGGACTCAGATACCTGATAATATGTACATAGATACTATGGGTACAAATGTTTTAAGCATCTCTAAAAATACAAACAATAAATATATACATAATAGCGATACAACGGAATTACATTGAGTTCAGTGGATCGTCCTCTCGCGTTCACAGGTTTTGCCATCTCATATGACCCCTCTCAGTATCAACGGAAATACCCATCGACTCCAGCATGAAAATAGTGTCCTTGAGCACAGCGCAGTTGTGGAAAGATACGCGCCTTATAGGTAGCTGCATTGACGATCTCCAACGGAGGAAACACACAAAAGTGCGATACTTCGGTCCCCACATAGATTCATCATCGGCAAAGTAGATGTTCTGAAGTGCCGGGAGCGGGACGCCACCATCTGACGACAATAAACACTGTAAATGAGGGAGGAGGCCTTTGGTCATGCACGACGTCAGGTTACTGAACGTGTCAAGGTTCGATGCTCGCATAATTGATCCGAGAAGAGTGGGATGAAATATGGGGAGCTGTGGTTCGAATAAAGTCATGGCGTCAAAGACTGGGGTGAGGCAGCGAAGGAGAGTAGGAAGTAGCTCTTCCCATGATGAGAGCGCACTGGGCTGGATATAGAGATAATGGATAGGGAGTTGAGACGATAGCCGACTCTCGGAGTGTCCAAAAACCTTAGGGTGGTTGGAAAGACACAAAGCCGGTCCATGGAGCGAAATTCTCAGGGGCTTATATGAAGGCGTGATGCTATACGTGTATTGCAATGCCTGAGAAAAGGTGGTGGCGACGACGTCTAGATCAGCTCCCAGTTGGCAGTTGGTGGCGCCAGTGATTATATCGCAATCAATGGGTATTAGCAGCTTTTGCAAAAGCGAAGCCACCTCCTGCAAACCGTTGTTGAGGTTGAGATGCGCCAGGTACCGCAGCTGTACGGGTTCCGAATGTGAAGGTGGCGAAGAATTATGATGGAGAGGCGGAACAAGAGTCTCTTCTGCGGAGATAGCGTTGATAAGGATGAGCTCCTCCAGATTGGGAACTCGGAGAAGATGGGAGCACCAATCCGAGACGGACGGCGCCAGGGCAGCACTGAGATTAGATACCGAAAGTGACGTCAATCCGCCTACAACCGGTGCTGAGAAATCTACCCAGCATCGATTCAAAGCTAATGAACGGAAGTTCGGTGCATGACCGTCGAATAGGTCGCGGGGGAGACAGAGGCGAGATGGGTTGTCGTGGTCAATGACAAGGTTGACGTCTAGATGGCGGATAAGGGGGGCAGGTTGACTGAGTTTGGTGGTTAGGACGTCCCAGGAACTACGGTTGAAACTGACATGGTAGGACTGTATACGGTGTAGTTGGTTTAATTCTGCTGATATAACGTTGAAGTGACGTGCGAAGCAGTTTCGTGAACCAATTGAGATGGGGTGAGGAAATGAGCGACCCAGAAGCTCGTTGTTCCACTCCCAGCTGAGGTTCTCGAAGTCAACGCATAGCGCCCAGAGTGATTTGAGAGAATGCGCTAATACCCTCCATGAAAAGCACACCTGCGACAACGAAAGAAGAAAGCGATGCTGTATCCGTGGGTTCCGTTCTTCCTCCACTCCTATGGTGAAAATGCGCTCGAGTACATCACGATACAACTGGTTGATTGGAGCCTTCTTTGGGACCAGATACGACGAAGAATATGAATTCAACGTTGAGTAGGACTTTCTAATTGGAGTGTATGACCTCCAATCAGGTGAGTCTAAGACCGAAGGCATTGTGGCAGCAGTGAAGGTGAGTGAGACAGAGGCCGTGCTTTGGGCGAGGTTCCTTTATATGGAGTGGTGGGGTTATAGTAGCATGAATTCTGATCGAGTCTGGAAGGTCTCTGCATGAAATTCAACATTAATAAATCATACTCCTGTGGGTCAATATACATAGGAGAAATCTGACCTCATGGAACTCGAGGCGAGAGAATCCGAACCAAAGTTATCCTCCAGCGACCGCTAAACGGAGATCCTTCTTGGTCATCACTGAGCAGCTGCCACACAGGACTTCGGTCTTGCTCCTCCTAGGACGCGAATTGTTCCAGCCTATACGGTTATCACTGACATTACAGCTCTTTGTGAGAAGAGAGAAGTAAAATTAGTCGTCGAAGTAATGACGAAGGGAGCAATGTTACAAAGTTGAATTCACATGTTTATGTCGCCGCATGACTCGCTTGCAAAGTTCCCACCCTCTATCTACCTCGTAGAGCGACTGGCGAAAGTTTAGCGTCCTTACGCGCAGCCTTATCACTCAATACTTATATACGAATGTTCATTCATTCATGTCTGCTACGATTTAGAGTCTTTTCTCTGTATATACCACGTATAATGAACATAATAGACCCAACTTCACATAACTGTTAGCTGCACCTGCACTGGATGTCAGCTGCTCAGTGCTCAGTGCTCAGCGGTCAGCACGACACCCGAAGTTAAATTTAGTGATTTAAACTGCGTTATATCCCACAGAGTACACATGTCCAAAATATCTGTGCGGAAAAATACTTAATTTCATGAGACTACTGTACTTGATGCTGCTCATTTACGGCGGTCCGTGTGGAGTGGCGAATAATTACTAAAATCTAGGAATGAAGCTCGTTCAGCCCGCTTCTCACAAGCGACGTAGTCTACCGTCTACCGTAGCTATGTATGCAAATGTCCAAAATACCATAGAAATTTTAAACTGAGTTCAACTGATTCAGCTTCATCTCGTGCTCTCTAGATTCAGCCTCAGGGACTTTCTCCAAGAACATGCCTGGGTGAATAAAGTTGAGGGTATAAATCGCCAAAATGATCATTGCACCATCGAGAACGTCTATGAATAGGCATATATGAGCACTGAAACCCGTCAGAAAAATGTCAAGGCTTACTAAAGTAGAGCTCATTGGTGATAATCGGTCCGTTCCATCCGTCCACGAGCTCGATTGTGCGGTAGATTGCGCTGCAAAGAGCCACCATAAGTACGAGTCTCGAACGGAAATGCCAAGCTTCCAAGGAAGGAGCGGGCTCAATACGTACCGAATGAAAAGAGCAGTAGTGTTAAAAATAAGTGCACCAGTCATGATTTTGAGATTCCTTGTCAGAGGTGCTCGCCTTCCAGAGCTGAGCAATTGGAACGACTTCTTCTCCCAGATCTTCCAGCCAGAACTTGTTCTGAATGGAGCATCGTTTAAATATCTCACAAAGAATTCGAGGCCGCACAATGAATATGCAACTATGACGACTGTTCAAAGAAAGTGAATAACCATCAGGCCGTGCATCGCGGTTCAATAAAACGACTTACAAAGCTGGAAGGCGATTCCTACGAGCATGATGTGTGCTCCCTGGTTAAAAGGGTGGTTTTATTAGTTGAGGGATTCGACTGAATTAGCTTATAAACTTACGTTCTCGGCCCCTTCGGATGTATCAGCTGTGGCGCCAGACCCCCGCCAGCTCCTTGGATAAATAACGAGACCACATCCTGTTCGTTCGTCAAACTGTCAGTTAACAAGGAATTCCATCGAATTTAAGGATTGACCTACACAAGTGCAGAAGATTATAGAGTCTGTCAAATAAAATAAGAATTTGTCAGAGGAGCGTAAAAAGTGTGAAACGAGAGGGCTTACACATCCTCGGACTGATGCGGCTGTACGCGGGTCCCAAGTACTTGATAATCTCACCCAGAATGATGAAGTTGGCAGCAAGGAGGGGTGTTGGACCGATAATCGTCAATGTAATTCTATGGTACAAGTCAGTCCTGATGCCTGAAACGTGTCCTTCAGTTTTGTCGGAGTTTACTTACTGCATCTGGAAGGGAGACGAAAGAAGAGGAGAATAGCTGGACCATAAACGGGCTGCCCAACCAGCAATTTCCATGGCACCACAGAGGCAGACGGTAGGGAGAAGCCACCAAAGCCGATATTTCGTCAACTGTCCAAGATGCAGAACTGCAGGTTAAGATGCACAACAGGTCAGAAATATGACGAGGAGACCAGTAAAATGTTCGGACCTGTGGTAATGACAAAAAGTGCGATGAAGGTTATAGCTACACCTCGAGAAGGGACGTATCCGTAGGGTGTTTCTTCTGGGTTGACACCTTTTATTTCGAATTGTCAGTATACGAAATCCGAGGCAAGAGTGCTAGATGGTTGCAAACAACATACTGCCACCGGCCATTATTTTGGATACTTGTTATGACTCGAAACCTTTAACTCCCAAGGGCTTTATGACTTGAAAGTCCGAGAACAGACAAGGAAGATGATGACAATCCCAATCCCAGCATCGAGTACTTATAAACTATTATTGATGTTGCCGTAATACCCAGGAGAAAGACATGTTTCAAAAAGCTAAGTAGCCGCAGTAAGTGTAAAGGCGAACTTTTGCCTGCCGTGGCTGGACAATCGGTGATGGTAGGCGCTGAATAACGCTCGCAGCAACCCGGTTCATAATAGCCGATGTCCGGTTATACCACCTACGGCCTTGAATCCCCTCAACAGGAGTCTCCCCAGCGCCCGCAAACGACAACATACCATGATTGACGTCACCAGTGGCTAGGATCTTCCAATTTCTTTGGAGTTTGACACGACGAACTGCGCACACGACTGCTGTTCAGGTTTCGTGGCCTTGGTTGTCTTTTTCTACATCTCGCGACCCACTGAGGTGTTTGACTAAAACGCCGCCAACGCCGATAGGAGCTGTCAAGTCGAGAAAGCGTTCGGTGCTCCTCACCTCATGGGCTCTATTATGCGCAACATTGAGTACACTGGATACGTAGTATTTCTCGGAGTGTATTACGGGTATCTAAAGCTTTGAGAATTTGGGTAAAAAAGCTAAACATAGCTTTCCGTGGTTGCAGGCTACGACTTCCCCACAAAAGCTCAAGCAAGGGCAGCCCTGACCACCGCAGTTCACCGGTCCGACTTGGACGTAGAAACCGTAAACCAAGGACCGTAATACTCATCAATATCACTCTTTTTTAAAGTGCTAGTAACGCGTAATAAAACTTTCTGGATCGATTCTAAAGATTTTTGAAAGGGTCAAGTGAGTGGACTTTAGCTCAGGGTCAACTTGGCCAAGAAAGCCCCTAATATTACGAGATTAGATTACTTACACAAACCAGTGACTCGTAAGTATGTTTTGCCTTGTACAAATCTCGTCCAGAGATTCATTTGACTCTAACTTGAAAATTTGTCCTCGCCGATTGGGTCAAGACACCTTGAGCGCTTGAGCGTTCAAACATGCATGGGTACTATCATTCCCAGGGAGTTGCAAAAATTTTGCCATATTCTTTACTCTGGGGGATCGCTTGAGCTTTCCTCTATGATTTTTTTATTTTCAGGTAGCATTTAGTCGACACTATCCAATTTCTTTTAATTTGCGTAAAACTGGGTAAAACTCGTTCTGCCAGCGCGTTGCCGGTTGGACGACACCAAAACCAGGGAGTTGCAAAATGCAAACCCTGCGAAACCGGACGAAGGGTAACACATCGTCACAAATTTTGATGACCGTCTTTGAGACTCCGACAGAGATTCAACGGACACATATTCTGATTTGAGCGGAGCTTGAAATATATATCAATCCTCTCCTCGTCATTGGCGTCACGACAAAATGTAAATGCTTTTCCACCACGGGGAATGCACTGCGGAGCTCCAGATTTTGGAGAGTCATTATAAATGATGTTATATATATGTCTGTCAAAGGAATTTTTCGTACCTGCTGTGGTTCACTTGAAAGTGGGATTTACAAGGAAATACACGATTTTGCATTTCGCTTTCACTACTGATAACTGAATATTTCTACATCGCCTTGCTTTTTTTATAATCGGTTTTTTTTATTTGGAATACAATGAAGGATTCATTTCAGATCTAAATTTTCAAGTTCATAGCTTGCGTGCTTATAGCGGAAATGTCGATTTTGCAACTCTAGGTCACTTTTGCAACCCAGTGGGAACGATAGTAAGACCGTAAGAGCACCCATACTTACATTGATGCGTTATCACTGATGCGTTGATGGCCCCTGATGCCATCAACGGTGCTCAGCGTCTTCGTTTCTGGTGTCTTCGTGTCTTCCCTCCCACTGCTTGTTGGCTCTGTCCTCCATTTCCCCGGATTAGAGAGGTCTCCCACCTTCATTGTATATTATTCCATGTGAGAATGCTCCGCTGCGAGCTGTTAGAGCGATTAGAGTAACATATAGGACTATGTACAGGGGATATCTGGATTCCGAATTAGTGTAAGTTGGAGGTACAGGTGTGATAAACGGTTTCAAGTTGATTTGCGGCTTTCGAAAAGACTATTCAATGAGCACTATCTAAAGCTAAAGAACTAAAATTTACTGTGTACAGCACTGGACGTTCCATTGGCATTCCATAGTGGGACCATAGAGCACGGCTTTCACTCTCAGGCAATTTCGTGCTCGCTCTGTGACAAATGCTATTTGTTGCGAATAGAAGCTTCCCGCGGGTGTCACTTTCACTGCGGCTTGGGCTACGACACAAAAAATGTCAAGCATTTGTTAATCATGGAGAAAGAATTTTCATACCACGCGCAGCTGTCAACGGCCCAGTAACAATGTCGTATGCTGGCGTGAACATTTCCCCCCAAATCATGCTGTTGTGTCCGGGATGATCATACGGGGGATAGTTGTTGATTACAAACTATGGTTGAGATATCGAAATTTAGTCATGTAGCATTCCAGGTGGTAGGATCAGTTTCAACTCACATCTCTGAAATTTTGGGTGTCGGCGCTGAATCTGCAGAGCAACAATCAATATTACGTCATGGCTGCAATGAATGTTTTCTTACTCCCTTGTCGCAAACTGCGATGGATTACATTCGATTGTCATCTGAACAACATAGTATTGGCATTGGGCCCAATTTCGGACTCTGCGATTATCAAGCCCCGTATAATAACCCGATTTGTGCCTTCCCCACTCGACAGCATCATTAAAGTCCTAATGAACATGTTAGTCAAAGTGATAAGGGTAGTCGGGATTAAGTACAATAAACATACGGTAAACGCGTAAAGGCCGCCATTTCGACCAAAGTCACCTGCGATGCCCAAGGGCTCAGGGGGTGGCCGGCCCACCACATAGTTGCTTATATATGGGAGCTCGCCACCGGTTATTGCACGGTATACATCTCGATTTTGCTGTATCGCAGGGGCCAGAGGAGGAGGAGTAGCGTGAACAGCAAGCATTGCAGAAAGGAAAAAAACGGCAAGGAGGAGATATTGAGAAACTTTTAAGGAAAATTTCTTCATTTCTGTCCAAGAGTTGGAATTTACAAGATGGTGCAATGGTGTTTATGTGGTGTTTATGGTGAACCTAAGACAAAAAAGTGTCTCCTTATATACAGCGGTTGTGTACAGATTATTAGGTCTTGTTTTCCTCCTCCGGGATTGAGTTTAATCCGCTGTCATATCTAAGAATCTCTTTGATGTTGAGTACAACCAACCGTCCCCCTGCGTGTCTGTGGACTCTGGAGAAAACGCCGAGCAGCTTTCGAGCGCTGCTCATAAGGGGAATACTAAAAGTTTCGTACATAGCAGTAGTTTGATTGATGTGATCAGAATATGCTGTCGAATACAAGTTTTATCCGGTGACTCTCGTACAGCCCAGTGACGGGTCTAGTAGATGTATCCAATTGATTGCCTCACATCCTGTCACTCATGTACATCCATTTTCTTGTGACATACAAGTAGAATTAGTTTATGCTGTGGATAGAATGTCAGAAACCTCAGGTGTCGCTCAGGTGTGTGACGGCGCTGAAATTGTGATGCGGTCTCAGGTGAGTCATTCACGGTCCACCCCGACCCTGGTTGAAAATTGATTAGAAAAGACGTATAAATATTGGGTAAATAGTAAGTTTTTGAGTTCATTGTGCATTTGCGGAATTTCCTATGCTTTGATTGGTGTTTGCGTTAACTCGACATCAAATCAATCAACACCGCCCACCACTATAAAACGGCGCCATCATTTCCAAAGACCAAGCGCTGATGGGTGCTCTGAGCTATGGCCTCGTATCATTGTGTAAACGTTAACCTTGATTCGTCGTTATTATGTTACATAGTAATTCCAAGGTATAGCACGACTGCTTTCTATAATCGATCTAATCTTATGTGACCGTTGAAAAGAACAGTTTCCACGCATTCTAAAAGATATCAATATATATTGATCAACGTTCGATTCTCGTTGGTATACTGTGCTCTTCATGGTTCGACAATGACATGTGACTTCGGCTGTGCGAACGTTCAACGCTGCAACCTTGAAACCTGGTGAATTCTCTGAGCCGGATGGCAACACATCAAAATACCGACCCCACCCTGCCCTCGATAACTGTTTTGACGCATATTAGCATAACCCGGACGGACATAGGAATTTACTTTAACTTAGAAAACAAAGTGTAACAACTGCAATATAAAAGGGTGTCTTTATTCTACTCCCAAATGCCCAAGCCATCAAGTCCGTACCATAGTTTAACAACGTCTTTCCAACTCGTCTAAAAATGCACCTTAACATCGCCATACCATTTACACTACTGCTAAATCTCACAATGGCAATGGTACGTCATAATTATCTCCCCCTTCGTGCATCTTCTATAACTCGTCATTTGAATTAGGCCTTTTGGGACGATTCCACCTCATATGCGACGCGTGACTGGGTCGACGACCTTTCGTATCAAGCACGAGATGATGCATTCGATGGTATCCTTTACAGCCGCTCTGAGATTCTCGCGAGCCTCAGTACACGAGACCTCGTTGAAATGCTGAGTGCCAGACTTCACCACGACCCGCTAGTATCGCTAGAATCCCGAGAGCCCGTTGAGTCGCCCCCAGCCCAAACCCCAGAGAAAAAAACCAAGAAGAATACCAAGGCACGCAAAGCCCAGGGCGGCGGGAATTCCGTAGACAATGTTCCCAAGGTACCTATATCACCGAAGGACCCTTACGAGTCTGTTAAAGAGGACAAGGCAGCGGAGGACGCAAGATTCAAGGAGGCCTCTAAGTTGAAGAGGGGTCTTCCAAAGAAGGCTAGTGGTCAAGCCTTAAATGGTGCGGGGGCTGGTACGCCAGGTGCAGCGAATGCTCCTGCACCTCAGAAAAAGGCTGGCGGCGGTGGCGTTCAACAGACGCCGAAGAAGACTTAAATATAGAGTCACAGCTATAATCTGATGCATTTCGCTCTAATTCGATAGTAGACTTCATGATTATAAACAGTATACACTATGTACTATCAATCATGGCGAGCCCGAGCGCTTGATAGCTTACCCCTATTATTTGTCTCCAACGATATCATCCTTTGTATTGATGACGGGAATAGGCACAGCTAAATATAGGGCAATGTGAGTTGCGCCAATTTTACATGCCCCCGTCCATCACGGGGCGATAGTCCATTCGACCAATAATCACCCACGGCACGGAGAAGTTGGCATCCAGTGATATTGATGTAACTCGAAGGTCAAGGCCAGCCTTAAATAGGACTCTCGATCTGCCTAGGTCTCGAATTTTGAGGACATTGCGGCAGTGTGCGCATCGTGAAACTGGGCTTACATATATATCCCGCAGCAGGAAGCGTAAAACAGTAACCTTAATCCACGTACACGTGTTCCGGGCTTTGGGAGGTCGAAGTATTGTTTATAAATATTCTCGAACGGAGTCTCCCACCAACTGAATCGTATATAATTCACTTTTGGCCCCTGGAGCATGTAAAAGCAGTGCGTACGCAGAAATAGTTCAAAGATTTGCCGACGACACGGAAAAACATCCGCCATAGCCGCATTAAGTTCCACACTGTCATTGCGGTATGGTGCGTTGCAATTGGTGGGACGAGAGATGCCATACCTGTCATCGGAGGCACAACATTGCGATGTCTACTTTCTACGTGTATCACTCTACGCTTAGAGTTATCGGATTGCGCTTAATGCGGATGGCGATGCGGAAACAGAGCGTGCTGAATGCACCAGTCGTTTTCTTCCTCTTTTTATTCTCGTTTGCGGGCTATATATAACATGGACTTGGAAACATATATAATCAAGCCTAGGAGCAGTCGTTCTTTATACAGCAATCTATCTTCCTCATCTTCACCTAGTAAACGCTTCCTTCTCCTGTTCGATGATGCTTTTCTCGACACAATACACAATCCCCGACTTGCTCTCAACATGGCCTTGGCAGCGGGTTATCAACGCTGACCTTGAAAACGTCAGAGGAGACTCTGTGAAGTGGATCGAAAGCCTAGGGCTATTCGAGCCCCGACAGCTTGCTAAGTTTAAGAGGTGTGACTTTGGTAGGTGTTTTTAGACATATTCTTTTTATATTGGAACGTCTTACTGACCGACTCCTGTACCCGTTCCATAGATCTACTGGGAGCACTTATTGGACGTTTGGACTCCAAAGGTACTGTACTTGCTTCATCCTCCTAGTCATCAGAAAGCTAATTCACTTTGAACTTCGTTGGATCATCTTGCAGACCATCTACGGATTCTATGCGACCTTATGAACTTTTATTTTGCGTTTGACGAGTACACCGATGTGACGGATGAGCAGACAGCGAGAGTTATTACGGGGGATGTGATGAACATTCTTCGAGGTCAAAAGGTTCCTGAACGAGACCATATTATGAATGGTCCGTTGAATAAAATGACGGAGGAGTAAGTTCATCGAAGCTCCCGTAAAGTATCTGTTACTCATGTACCCCATCAGATTCATCCAGCGTACGAAATCAGTCATTGGTACCGACCCAGCGGGAATGGATCAGTTTATCAAAGATTTCGAAGACTATACACAATCAGTGATCATCGAAGCTGATGAGAGGAACAAAAAGCACGTTCGAGGTGTAGATGACTACTTCATGCTCAGAAGGGACACCTGCGGCGCGAAACCCACCTTTTCATTCTTGGGTTTAGGCCTGGGACTACCAAAAGAAGTATTTGAGGACGAGAGGATGAAGAGCTTGATCGATAGTGCGGCGGATTTGATCGCGATGGTTAATGTGAGTATGATTCTTGCCTCTCGCTCTTCGAAGAATGCGAAGCTCATGCTTTTCTTCTAGGACCTTCATTCGTACGGACTGGAAAGGTCGAGGGGATTGGATAATCATAATGTGGTCACTGCCATCATGAAAGAACATAACCTTGATATTCAAGGAGCGTTCTATTGGCTTTCGGGGTATGCGAGTCGGACGATCGCACGTTTCTTGTCCGACAAAGCAAAGCTACCGTCATATGGGCCTAAGGTCGATGCTGCGGTCAATCTTTTTGTCGATAGGATGGCGCGATGTGTACGAGGGTATGATCAGTGGAGCTACGAGACTGATAGGTATTATGGAAAAGATGGTGGAATAAAGGTTCAGAAAACACGGAAGGTTACGCTGAAGGGTGAGGCGTTTGGGATGGGTATCAAGGTCGGCTATGTTACGAAGAAGCAGCTGCGGATCACGAGTATGGTATCTTAGACCTATCTGACTTTACTAGAGACTGGACATTAGTTGGTATTTATGAAGTTATATCCTTTTTAATTCTAGAACCAAACGTAACCCCCAATAATGGTATTTTATTGATGCAGATCACGCCGCGTCGAATGATGAAGAGAGAGCGCTAACTCGAACCTGAGTAGATGGGGAACGGTCGGGTGCTTTATAAATTAGGTTTTGAACTTTGGGAACAATCCTTTCAGTTGTTTGTATCCACTCTTCTAAAACACTCAGCCGGGGGATCAGCGGAGATCACCGTTGATGCATGGTGCAGCATTGGTGCTTCAAACCTTTGCGGTGAAAATGTGATGCAATGATGATGATGGCTCAAGTGCTGTTTTATTGCATGCTTGTTAGATTTTTAACTTACAATCCGTCACTCCGAATCCCTCGCAGGAGTAAAATTATCAATTTATATTGACGATAAGCCGCATGCCAGTGTATAGGTGACTACTGTGGCGTCGGGGATTGAGAAGGAATTCATAGAGTCACATTGGGGGTTCAACATGCCCTCTCCATTTCGCACATTTCATACACATTCATACTCTTCTGGATCTTGGAGGTTGAGACCCAGTGAAGCCGCTCGAGTGGGTCAACGACAAGTGTTTCGACGTTTGATGGGCATCAGATTCAGAACAGGGGCTGTTGCCATCAAATCCGGCACGTGATGATGGACACCGCCATCACCACTTCTCTCGCCTCTTCGTCCCTCTCCAACAAACACTCATCATCGTTTCTCCTGGACATACAACCCTAAAGAAAAGAACAAGACAATTACTACTGGATAGTCTCAACATGTCTTCCCTCGTTCAAAATACCAACGTCGCTGTTTCCGCTGCACCAGCACCAGCAGTAGGAGGACCAGGGATGGGAGAAACGACAAGCATCACCGCAACCACGGTTACTGCGCCCCAACAAACTGCCAGCGCTGTCGAGGCAGCTGCATTGAAAGGGCCAGATGAAGCTGGAACTTCCAATACCGAAGAGGCAGCGGTGGCTAAACATAAAGCGATTGAAGTCTTGATCGCAGAACGCACAGCGAAGCGTGCGCAGAAGAAGGCTGCTGAGCAGCAGCTAGCTGAAGGGCACCGACGGGCTGTGAGCTTGCTTCTTTTCTTTAACTGACATTGGGGCTGATGCTTTCTGTGTTCTCCAGGGTGATGTGCTTATGGAAAGTAAGAATTATAAGGCTGCTGTGGCGCAGTACCAGGAAGCCTTGAATCTGTGCAGGAATAATGTGAAGTATTACCTCTGCTTGGCTTCTGCATACAGGAAACTAGCATGGTGCGTGGCTCTACATCCTAATACTATAGGTTTTATATCTTCATTGGTTTCAAGGTACGAAGAAGCCGCCCACAATGCCACTCAGGCTCTTATTTTGGACCCCAAAAACGCGGAAGCTAGATACATCAGAGGCGTTGCAAGGCTTGAACAACGTCTGTTGACTCCCGCTAAACTCGGTGGGTTACCCATTTCAGATCATTATCACGTACTATTCTTAACCCACTATCCTCTTTTTATTTCTGATCTCCGTGAAACGTCGTGATTTTGATGCAGATTTTGAGGTGGTGCTACAACACGAACCCACTCACTTTCTGGCGCGTGCGGCTCTTACGGAGGTGACTGCATTCATTGGGAGCTCTGCTGCTGTGGCTGCCTCTCAAGTGCCTTCTGAATCTGTTGAGAATGCTTCACAACCTGTCGACTTTACGTTCCCTCCGCTTGACTATGACCCTCTTGAAATCGCGTCTGTCTCGGACTCGAGTGATTGTAATCACGTCGGGAATGGTGTTCCTTGCAGGTTTTATAACCACGACGGCTGTTCGCGCGGAACACTGTGCACGTTCTCGCATGCGCCGGACGAGAAGAGTGTTAGAGATGAATTGTAAGTTCTTCGTTCATCCTTTCCTGCTTATTCAAGCTTCATTTTGCTTCCTTATTTGTTTTTCTTTCTGCGTTGAGCTCTGCTTATTGAACGATATCTAATTTATTTTCTCATATATATAGAGGCCGAAATGTGTGCATCTATCACCTCCTGTCGTCGTGCAAATTTGGAGCAGCGAAATGTGTTTACTCGCACTCTAAAATCGCGCTTCCTAAACGCGGGTGGTGGACTAGTCCTGAGAAGATTGCGAAGGTCAAGGCAGTGATGGAGGTGACTGAGAGGAAAGTGAAGGAGTCGAGGGCGAATGAGGCTGAGATGTGGAAGGCTTATGTGAAGGGACTGAAGGCGGATAGGGCAAAGAAGGGGAAGAAGGACACGAAGACGAATGGTGATGCGAATGCGAACGGGAATGTGAAGACCGTTACGCCGAGCCCGCCCAATTCTGCGACGACGATGAATGGTGAGAAGGGGAGGAAGGCCGCGCAGGCAAAGAAGGTGACGAAGACTGGTAAGGGGCAGATTACGAATGGGAAGGGTCAAGCTGCTGCGGTTGATAATGCTTTGTCCCAAGCTCAGCCTGAAAGAACGACCGCTGTGGCTGAAATTGCGACTACGGTCGTGCCTACGGCGCCCACTTCGGTCATCGATCCGGCTACGACTACGAAGGAGACCACGGGTGGTGTGCAGCAGTACCTTGATGAGTACTATGCTGTTAGACCGAAGAGCGCCAGCGAGTATTTGAATGCTTATTATAAGGTCGTTGTATAATTATTTGGATTTGGATTATAATTGGGATATACCCCGTCTTTTAGTCGTCGACCGTGTTTTACGTTTATATGTGTATGTAGTGTTTTATGTTTTATGTTGTATCTCTTCTGTTTATTGTGAGGATATGTTGAAGTCCTCACTTTCTGTCACAATTCCCGCTGGTCTCGACTGATGAACGCACTTTGTCGTGACCAATGTTTGGTTGGGTGCTTTGCTGAGCATTGTACAGCATAGTACTCAGACTGCCAGTGGCCACGGCGGCCGTTTGCTGGAGCTCTAAGTATCTGCGCCATCCCCATCCTCACATTGCCAGTCCAAGTACCCGGTTGAGAGACCGAATTTGCATCAGGACCTATCAAAAGTATATCACTAAGTACTTGCTGTGGTTGGGTCATCAGCGCTGGCCGCTCTCATCGTTATCCTTCCCTGCCGTTCCTGTTATGCCCTTGGCCTGAAATTTAAACAGGAGGTACAATGCTGATGCGGCGTGATATTCGGCGTCGGGTTTTTGGATTATTGCTAGTTAAGTATAAGGAAGGACAAAGGGTCGCGCAGAACTTCGGCCTTCGATGCTTGATGATAGTGTTATCTTTCATACTGATTCGCATACTGGTATTGGGACTTGGAGTATGCTTGGATGCTTAGAATTTACTCATCATGATTTCTTGGGTTTGATTAATTTACTTCATATGCAACGGCAACGGGCGTAAAGAGTGCGAAAACTGCTTCCGTTTGACCAGCGAATAATAAGTATGTAAGCTGCGCATTTCCTCGCCCTGGCCTCACCCAAGGCCGGTCGGTATCGTGTACGTAGATATGGTAAGGCACAAGGCTCACTGGAAATGTTGGTGAGCACAAGCAAAGCACAAGTGTACTTGTTCATAGTGATGAGCGTTGCTGAGACGCCACCCGAAATCAAACCGCTCAAGATCAGCCTGATGCTCACTGAGGTTACTTGAAAATTCGAACGTCTGCTTCATCCTCAAATGGGAGAGGTCGGGGAAAGATTTGATTGAGAGAGTGTATGACTGATCAGAAACTCTATTCGGAAGAGGTTTAAATATGTTCTTTCACTGGGAGATAAGTATGTTGGGTAGATTCATTACTACTAGAGATCAGCCCAAGATCAGCGTCCGAGTTGGTGAGCATGAGCTCTGTTCGATGACATATCAAGTAATTTTTCTGTGTTGGCGTAGAGAGGCAGTAGGGAGGCGTAGAGTTACTGATGGGCCTCATAAGTACTTCCGAGTCATACTAGGTCCTACTGTACCTATGTGGGTGTAGTAGTATGGGTTCCAATGTAAGCGAAGCTGCAAGTCGAGACCAGCATGAAGGAGCTTTCGGGGAAGATGGAGAGTCCGGCTGATGGCGGAGCTTCCGCCATGTACATAACCGGATCAGAACAGTAGCTCCGTGAATTGCCGATTGTACGGAGCTGTCCACAAGCAACCACCACCACGCCACGTCGACAACAACACCACCGTCGAGGTTTTGCGGACCCACTTTATGATAAAAAAACCGCTCTAATGCCCATCATGGATAATCAGCATCCATAATTCCCTATCACAAGTCTCCCCACAGTCAAGGACATCAGGAAAACCAGGAAAACACCAAGATCGCCGTTGGTTCTCATGCTCTGTTGGAATCGTCAGCGAAAATGTTCCGGGTGGTGAAAAATGGACGCTGAAAATTTCTGGTTCTCACTTGTTCTCACTCATGGGTGGCTTGGCTTTTTCACTTTTCACTGCTCTCTAGAGAAAGGTGCTTTTTGCACCCGTGAATTCAGCTCTTGAGTGTCTCGATGGAGTTTTCCCTCAGGTTGTCAAGAAGCCAGGTACCAGGAGTTGCAGTGAGAGATCTCTGTTGGTCGATATCAACAAACTTGGTCAGGCCCAGGCGACGTGGAAGATTTTGCTGCTTTTTTTTCATCCAGGGTGAGGATGCGTCTCATCTTGCGATGTTGCAGCACAAATATTTTATCCACATTACAGGTATGTAACCAATTTTCAATGGTGAAATATAAAACTCACGTCCAGCAACGTTTGTGCAGATGATAAAAGAAAGAAGCTCAGAGTTGTCAAGCTTTCTCCGAAAAACGTCTGATTCTTACCATCACATTGCACATGATGTCAACCTGATTTTTTCCCATCTGTTCTCCCCAGGGCGTAGAGAACCCTGATCAGAAGATATGCGAACCTATCAATTTTGATGTCCTTCCTCTGTGGGTTGTTACCATGCTATCATTTACCTTGCGATGGACGGAGCGAGCACACAGTTATGAACATATGTATGGACCTGGTCTTTGATGACCCTCATCCCGCCAGTCAGGTTTGCGCAAATTGATGGATATATAACCCTTGCAGTCCTTCCACCAACGGAACCTTTTTTTTTTCCTCAAGCGACCGCCCCTCCCTCCCTCTCCACACCTTTTTCTTTTCGCTTCCTCGACTTATTAACTATCTATCTATATCTATCTATCTTTAACGATGAAGAGGCCATCCATTCCTTTACTTTTATCATTAACTTCTTATTTCTCTTCTCTCACATCCGCGTACCAGTTTCCCGATCCAAAGTATGAAGCGTTGGAAAAGTTGCTTTGGGAGGGTTCTCGTCTTGATGGTTTGAGCTTGTCGGACTCGGCGGCGGGCTGCAAGCATCGTAATGGTCCCAACTCGGGCAATGTCGCAGCTGAATGGTTGCGTTTCGTGCGTGTTTATTGTCTGCGGTACCCTTCTGCAACTGATCTGATTTTTTTTATCCTATAGGCTTTTCACGACGCGGCAACAAAGAACGTGGATGATGGAACAGGAGGCATGGACGCATCTCTATTCTATGAGCTTGACCGCGCAGAGGTCTGTGATTATCTTCTATTTGGAAGCCTGTCCACGATATTGATGTTTCAAAGAATATCGGTGTGGGTATGAAAGACACAGCCAACGAATTCCTGAGGTTCGCAGGAAAATATGTTTCTCGTGAGTTTTGATCGTCCCTTCTCTTCTTGTACAAATTTCCTGACATCAGGCTGCTTTCCACCCCTAAGGCGCTGATATCGTGGCCCTGGGCACCGTTTTGGGTCTCACATCATGTGGGGGACAAAACATCCCATTCAAAGGTGGCCGTAAAGACGCATTCGTCGCTGGACGTCCTGGTGTGCCCGAAGCGCACACCAACCTTCCTGATACCATTGAGGCGTTCCGCAAGATGGGATTCTCGGCACCCGAGATGGTTGCGTTGACGACTTGCGGACACACGATTGGCAGCGTTCGCAGCAATGACTTCCCTGACATTGTTCCCCCAAACCCCAACTCCAACGTTGAAGTCTTCGAGACTTTTGATGCTACTGGCGATGTCTTCGACTTCAAAGTGTAAGAGCCATACGCATCGTTTCTTTCTGATATGAGTCTTATACCTTGTCGGGCGTTTTTAGTGCAAAGGAATTCGTTGACGGAGTTTCCAAAAACCCTCTGGTCATTCATCCCAACGTTACATTACGCTCTGATGAACGTATCTTCAACCTTGAAGGTGGTATTTGGATGAAAAAGTGCGTTGTTTTATTTCTGATCCCGTTTTAATTAAAGGCGGTGGAATTGATCATATACATTTCCATCACCTACAGCCTTACTGCTGCCGAGTTCGGGTTCCATATCGCTTGCAAATTTGCCTTCCTTTCCATGATCGAAATTCCCCTCCCTGCTGGCACACAACTTACCGAGGAAATCAAGCTTCTGAGCGCCAAGGTCGTAGAGCCTCAACTCACGATTGAGAAGAGCAAGTTGGTTTTCAAGACTGGATTCCGTGTACGTTTTGCTTTCTCTTTTGCTCCCGATATCACCGCTAATGGCAATGTTTCCCAACTCGTCTCATCCTACCACATTGCCTCCTTCATTCGCCTTAACCCACACACACGCGCACTTGTATTCACAGCTCACACAACCTGTCGGAACCACGGCCCCCGCTAACCGCCAAGTTCACCTCTTCTGGTGCGACAAGGATGGATTGTCTCCTAACTGTCGCTGGACGATGAACCGCGCCGCCCCCGTCAAACGCTCTACACCAGGCGTCTCCCCTGTCACAACGAAAGCCGGATTCTACTTCAACCAATACGACTTCGTCGTGCCCATTGATACTCTTCGTTCCATCGGCCGCTATTGGTTCGTTGTTGATAACAAAGATGGCTCGCCTGTTCAAGTATACAACAACGGTGGAGCGTTCTATCAAGTCCCCCAGGACGAGATTTTGTATGTTCCTAGACTCGGAAAGGTTAAGGGCGGAAACAAGAAGCGTGTCGTTGCTGCGGTACGTTGTATATCTCTTGTCCTTTGCGCGTTTTCTTATTCCGTGTTGTTTATAGGTACGATTTGGATCAATCCCTACGGACGTTTCGGTGACCACCTATGAAGTCGCTAAATCTCCTACTCAAAAGCCCGTTGTTAAGACCACCAAGCTCGCATGGGACCTCACCATCCTCCCTGTTCAAGGATACAAATTCTACGCCGCAGATATCGACTTCGACACTAATGGTGCGACCCTTGACTTTACCGTCAGCTTACTCCTTGGTGGCACGCACAAGGAGGATTACCAGAGTACCAAGCTATTCGCTCAAACGAGCGGTGTTGTTAAACCCTCGTCTACGAACCTTTTGACTGCCAATGTCCCTCAGTGAACGCCTTTTGTTTTTGGGAAAGGCGGGATAAGTGGAGACCTAGTCTAAGCTGTGTGGGTATGACCCTTGATGACTCTTGATCGCTGTGCTATACGCTTTGCTTGTTTCTTGTCGTCTTCTCTGTTTTATTTTTGTTAGGGACCCTACGTATACCACTCTCTTTATATATAGTGTACCCGATTGTGAATTGAATAATATATCCTGCATCTTTCGATCTCGCATTCGTCGGGCAGCTTGGCCACCTTCGTCAACCGCCAATAGGCGTACCATTGACTTCTTGGATAACCTCAATTGAAACACGAGCGGGTAGTGGTATTATGCATATAGTATCTAAACACGACAATGAGTACGTGTGCGAGGAGATGGGGAACAAAGGGTGATTGATCGATGATCGGCGAAGACTGCGTACTGAGCGCTGAGCGCTAATCAACCTAGGAAAGGGCTTGTGACATTGTTATTCTACAAACAGCAAATTTAGAGCTCTTTGTGTAAGCTATGGTTTGTTCTTTCGCGCTATCCCCTAATCCGTCATCCTGAGCTTAATATTATGGTTTTAAATTTGGGACAAAATCACATTCCACAAGGCCGCTGTGACATTGTTAGTGTGCCGTTGACTGCTACCGGGGGTCTGAAAGTTCGTATTCCCTGGATACTTGAATAACCCTCTGACATTCCTCACTTTATAGTACGTATATGTGCCCATACAAAGACGGTTTTTATGCTCAGCAACTGGCATTCGTCACGCGGCGCGCGCAAAGGTTACCAGAAGGTTATGCGTCCCGCTCACTGGCGCGGTCGGGTTATTGTGAGAGCCATCTCGGATACTACTCTCAGACAAATATGTACAACGACCAGTTCTCAGAAGGGTTAGCAGTCTGCCCTTGTTCATTCGTACAGACCGATGACCGAGAACGGGACGTCAGTGCGAGAACAGCGTGTTGCGGGTACCTTCATGGTGAACGGCAAATTAATTGTGCCAGCTGACGAACTAGATTCCCATTATAAGTACGTAGATGTCATCAAAGTAGCGAAGAACCTTTGCCTGCCTCCCATGTGTCGTTCTGTAACAGTATGGCGTTTCCGAAATCTACACACACACACAAATTCTCAGCAGCACAGAACCGAAATTTGCCCATTCCTACAGGCTAGTTACAGAATCTAAGTACCCGGTTACTGTGTGTAATTTTAGCGTGAGATTGAAGTAGTCCCATGTTGAGTAGTCATTAGGGTGATGCAGTAGCGTCTCCTACGAGCAATCAATAGGGGCTCTTTCCTTATAACTGGGCTTTCATTCAGTATCATTGAGTGAGAACATCCTTAAGTGCGTATGGCACCTGTATAATCATCGTAAAGCTGTGGGCAATAGGGTGCTGGCTTAGGCTCGCTACTGGATTCAATGTCATCCAGGCTGGGGCGCAGCGAATGACATACCGTGAGAAGTCCCGTATTAAGTAACCATGTTGAGCCTTAGTCAGCGTCCCACCTTAATTTACGACTTGGGATAGAGGCCGCTGTTGCGGCACGGCGAACGAGTCTTT